>JASDQU010738242.1:167998-251615 GCA_032191745.1 Picea mariana | reverse complement strand
AGGGGACGTCCGGTGATTCAGTAAAACTAAGATCTAGGGAGATCTTCTTGAGATCTGAGCCTGAAACTTCTCCCACAGGGTTCTCATAGCCCGGTCTATATTCTTGGAGAGTTTCAGAGCATTTGGAGACCACCTTCATCAGGGCCGCACCAGCTAGAGTTTCATTCATCCAGTGGTGTGCACCATTCAGTGGAGATTTCAGATCTACAATGATTGAGAGGGATCTTGGAGATTCAGGCACCTGGGTTGTTCTTACCATCACCCGATCTATATTCTTGGAGAGTTTCAGATCATTTGGAGATCTCCTTCATCACGGTCAAACCAGCTAGGGTTTCAGTCATTCAGTGGGGCACACCATTCAGTGGAGAATTCAGATCTACGGAGTTTGAGAGTGGATTTGGGAATTTGGACATCTGGGTTTTCCTTGCAGCTGCCCGATCTATCAATCGACATATTTCTTAGAGTGATTGGACACTTTTGGTAGCAGGGCCAAGTTATTGAGGGTTTCAGCCTTCTATTGGAGCGTGACAGTCTTCAACTGGAGAGTTTGGCATTCAGATCTGCTTGTATTGATCTTCATTTCTTATTCAGCCTTTGGAGGCATTATTTTGTATTAGCGGGAGCATTTTGTAGCAGCTCATATCTATTGCTTGTACGACCATATGAGGTTTATNTGTATTGATCTTACATTGCTCATAATAAAAGGTCAGATCTTTGCTTGTGCTTATACAATTTGAATATATTGTGATCTCCATGTGTTGATGAATCTTGTATGCACTTAATAACTCAATAAATCAGTAGTAGTTAGTGATTCCAAGAAAGAATTTGGCTTGGGATCATTACACATCGTATAAGTGTGTAATCAAGGTTTTTAAAACATGGTGACAATCGATTTCATAAAATTGACAAGCCAAGAGCTATATAAATTTTAACATAAGGATCACATTAAATATATAAAAACAAAAATAAAACATGACCCCTATGTAATTCAATGACTAGGCAAGTCTCAAAAATATAAATCCATATGCTCAATGCCTTACCAGTTTAATAAAATCAAGTTGCGCAATCAAAGTAAGAATGTCCAAATAGACATAGTTCGAAAATCCTTTCAACCACATAATGATAAACCAAAGGTAAGTGCCTTTCAAAATATCAATAAAAGATCATGACAGTTCAAATAACGATGGAGGAGTTTTCACGCTTACAGTCATGAAAACTAAATGGAGTCCAATTTGCAAGTGTCGCAAGAAATGAAAATATCGTCTATTTGCAAAAATGAGACGACAATTTGAAGTTCAGAAGACATAGGTGTAGGCAGCTTATAGGGCAATAGAAAAAATTGAATTGGCTGCCAACAGGATTTCCAAAAATTTCCCAATTTTCTTCTGTCATAATATTCATTTGTGTTTCTTTATCTAAGACACAGTCTATGTCGAAGTCTTCTATTCTTGCACTTATGCATTGTTTTTCTTCTAGGATTTCTAGTAAACTGACATCTTTGTGAGCATCCATCGTTTCGTTCAACTGTGATATTGTAGCCTGAACTTACTCTGACCCTTTCTCTTTATGACTTTCTAATATGCCCTTGGTCTCTTGAATTTTTTCATAGTTTTCTTGTCTTATGTTCATCCCTTCAACATTAGCAACCATCGTTGGACAATCCTCAACCTCATGACCAACAATCTTACAGTAAGACAAATATGACCTGCGCTAGGGCATTCCTTAGCAAGATGTCCCAGTCTTCTACAATTATAACACAATTCCAATCCTCTTTTTCTTTTAAATGTCCCCCAACCTTTTATGCACTGTGCACTTCCCCCAGGATCAGTGTTGGACTTGCAATCTGAAAAAATTCTTTCTAGGTTCCTGCATCCACTTATTAGTCCAAAAACTCTTTCTATGCATAGGAATAATATATATTTATTCATTTCCATTAAATTTAATCAAATCAACTATTTCTTTTAACTGTTCCCTAGCCTTCAGACTAGGACACAATCTATTAAACATACTTAATTTCATGCTTTCAGAACAAAAAATTTCACTTATCTTTCTCTTGCCAAAGCACAAATCTTTACCTCTTTTAGGATCTTACCTTTTTTCTTCAGATCAGATTTATTTATTAGCACAAAGCTTCACAAGTCAAGTAGAGTACTACGCACTTCAGTAGTAGATATGCGCACATAGACTCTCTTTTTATTTACTTCAGTTCCGAACAATAACAGTTTCAGGTCCCAACAACAAAACCGTTTGTTGGCACAGGGGCAGACCCAGGGTTCAATGCTTAATAGCGCACCAAAAAAACCCTGAATATTGGCCCTTTCAGCAACACCTACGAAGCAGGTGCAGTCTCACCCGAGGTGTCTGTAACTAGGTTGGGACAAAGATATGGGACACATATCTGGGACACAGGTGTCTATAACCAAGCTGGGACATAGATCTATGATAATAACACTTTGCAGAGTATTCTATTAATGCATAGAAGATGACATGCATTAGTTCATTAACCTTATTAACATTGTAGAACATAATCTAAGATAGATATAGCACACTAATAATAAAATATTATGCACCTTAAACACTTAGCACTTGGAAATGTGGATCAAATCTAGCACTCCTTTATCCTTAAACAAGTAAAGCACTTAAGAAAATACAAGATCTATCTATTATATATATTAATCAAAGCATTGAGTGTTGATTAAAGATGGTTGTCATTGATGTCAACCCTTGAAGAAAGCCCCACGGCACAAAGGTTTGGGTAATGGATCCAATATTGTTTGATGTAAAGATGACTCATTATTGTCTTGTCATGGTTGATAAGAAGTAAAGATGGATGAACTTCAAAATGGTCCCCTTATGGTGAAAGCCCTCACGAGAAGATGCTTTGCAGAGTAAGAGAACCCATGCTTAGTTGTGGAATAATGAGATGATGGACAATGAATTTGTCAAGTAAACTATCCTATATGGATATTTCTTGTCATTCCATTTCCGGTGGTATGTGGAACGTCACATAACTCCTCATGGTTAGAGAGTTATGGCCATGAGAACTTGGAGACCCCAGGTTTGGGTAATGGACCCAAGTTTGTTTGATGGATAATGGTATGAATTATGGTATATTTTTAGATAATACTATTATATATAGATAGTACATGTCATTCCATTTTTGGTGGTATGTGTAACATCACATAGCTCTTCACAGTTTGAGATTTATGGCCTTACGAAGTTGGAGGACCCTCGTATGTCATCTAGAAGACCTAAAAGGTCAAAGTAGTCAAAGTGGTTTAAGAGATTTTAAAAGGTAAATAATAAAGTGAAATAATGAGTGTATTATAATTCAAAGTGAATACAAAATAAAGTATTTCGATAATAAATTTAATGGAGAAATTAGAAGTGGGTTAACACTAAAATAAGGAAAGTGGGGCAAAGTGACCTACAAGATGTTTCTAAGCAAGATGTTTCTAAGGAAGCTACTTGGAGAGTATAAATAAGAGGCAATGCTCTCTCATTTTAATCACACTTGAGAATATTGAATATCTATAGGTTTCTAAGGTAACCAAGGATATCTAAGCTGAAATTCTGAGGGAAGGTGAAGAAAAGAAGGCCAAAATGCAAGGAAGGATAAATTCTTTTGATGGTGCTTTCTAAGGTATGTTATTTACATGTCATCTCACCATTTTTGCTATAACATTTTTTATATAATGATTCAGACCATGAAATTACTATTCCATTGAGAAAACCTATCCAAGTATCTGTGGTAAAAAATTAAGCTTGTGGTTCGTTGTATTTTTGGAGTTACACTTTGTGGAAAATAGGGTTTGTGGCTAGTCCTGAAACTAGTCAAAAACATGTGTTTTGGGTAAAAACGTCATAACTTCTTCATAACAGATCCAAATTCAGTGAAACAAAATTTGTTGGTTAGGGTACAATATTTATTATGTTTTGTAACAATTTCAGATCAATTCAACAAATATTCCATTCGGGGCATGCTTTACAAGGTCGCTCTCTAGAATAAGCTATAATTCAACAAGGTATGTCATTTTTTCTATAACTCCTTTTCTGAGAGGTTCCAAGTAGTGAAACTTGGAGGAATTGAATAAAACACACTGAAGAACATTTTGTATCAGTTTCAAATATTTATACATTACAGGTATAAAGTTATGATTATTTCAAGTTAGGGTTGTTGACTAATCCAAAACTAGGCATGTGAGACTAATGAAAAGTTTGATGAAAATGCTAGTCTCTTGCTGTTAAAGTTAAGGAAGGTTTGCAAGAATGTGATCATATACAATAGGTCTATTATAGAGCCACAAATAAGATTTGGATGATGAAATTGATGAGGGATTTTGGTTGAGGTACATGTTAAGTACATGGTTGAGACAAGTAGTTGATGAGTTGGCACATACATGAGGTCTATAGTTGATCATGTTGGTACATATCGATGAGTCATAGTTGATGAGTAGTTGAAACATGATTGGTACATACTTGGTACATGGTTGGATGCACTTGTTTATGGTACATGTTGATTACAGGTTATTTGGTACATGTTGGTGCATGGTTGATGCACTTGTTTATGGTACAGGTTGATTACAGGTTGAGGTACAGGTTGATGCATGGTTCAGATTTATTGGTACAGGTTTACAGTGGTATATCTCACAGTGGTAGGTTGAAAGTGGTTCCATCATTCTACTTCTACTTCAGGGTGGAAAGACAAGGCAAGGATAGGTGGTTGTAGCCACCTTTCAGTTGTATCCGGAGAACATAGGGGATTGTAGCCTCCTTCTGGTTGTAGCAAGAGAATTGGGGAGTTGGAGCTTCCCTCAGGTTGTAGTCTGAGGAACTAGGGGGTTGGAGCCTCCTTCCAGTTGCAGCTAGAAAACAAAGGAAGTTGGTGCTTCCAATGAATGTAATTCTTCAAGACATATAAGAAAAAACATTTTGTGGTTTTCTCCCGATTTGGGTTTCCACGTAAAACATTGGTGTACTGTGTATGTGTATGTTTTTTCATTTTTTCATTACTTATTTACTCTACAGTTATTGTATGATAATGATTCATTGATATAACACTTGGATTATATGGTTAAAAAGGATCATTATTGCTCTATTATTGATTCACCCCCCCTCTGAGTAATCCAACACTGAGCAGATTCATAACATAAATAGCACAGCGCAAAGAAAACCAAAGACACCAGATATATGTGGTTCAACCCAGTGTGGGGCTACGTCCGCCAACCACTTCACCTCTTTATTATTCTTCAGAATCTTACATTCATTCGCTCATGTGCACTAAGCCACAGAGTCGAGCTTCACACTAGACAGGAGATCTACGTAATAAGCACTAGATCCTCCTTCCAAAACTAGGTCAATGCACAGATCCAACTATCTATCGAGCACAAAGCCTTAATGAACATACATTCCACTGCACAAAACCACTCGAACTACTTGCACTTAGCTCAAAAGACTACTACATCTACCATACATTCTTCTTTATTTATACTTTTACAAACCCTTGCAATAGGGCCAAACATGGGGAGAACCCATGGGCTGACAGCCCATAAACCCATTACAAAAACCCTAGAGTACCCCTTACTGAGTCCACATAGCCTGCAAAATAAGTGAGATCCACGATATCAGCTCCACCTATGTGCTCCTTCTTCGACCATCGTGTCGAAGTCCAAAAGTGGGCCAAATTTGACCAAGGTTTCCTCAAAAATTTGTCAAGGGCCAACGATGATCAAGGATTAGTGATTCATGGTGATCAAAGAATGGTGCCACATGGAAGCCAATTAATTGGAGACACGTGGCAATATACTAATGGCTGGACGAAATTTAATCCAAGGGCCTAGATTTGCCCATGAATTTTGATTGACGATGCCTAAGCGTTAATCTTCTAGAGGCCATAACTTGAGCACCGAGTATCGGAATCGCTCAAAATGTATACCGTTGGAAAGGTATTTTGACTTAGAGTATTATGGTATAAGTTTCAAAGGATAAAGTTTGCTAAATTTTCCATAGAAATTAAAATATCAGTCAACTGCATTTTTAATGGGCCTGCATGATAACTAAACTTCACGAGCTCATATCTTGAGATCCGTGCAACGGATTTGGGAAAAATTTATATCATTGGAAAGATACGACAAGGAGTATCACATAAGAAGTGGTTTCAAGGGCTGAAAATATCAACATAATTACTAGAAAATTAAAACACATTCATCTCTTAAAGGAGGCACAAAAATTAAAAATTATTCAAAATAAACGTTTATTTTAAAAACTTTTATTTAAAGATTTTTGGGGCCCACTTTAAAGCAAGAATCTCAATGACTTAAATTTATTAATGAGATTCTAATTTTATATTAATTAAATTTATTTTCTAAAAAATAAAAAGGAATTTAAAGAGAAAAAAAAAAAAAAACCCTAACTACTCAAGTAGTTAGAAGAGCATTTCTTTAAAAAGGGGAAAGAGAGACTTCATGAGTTCTAGAATTCATTGTTGAGAGGGAATTCAAAGGACCATGAGAGAGACATACCAGCCATCATTATGTAATCAATATTTTGATCAGAAAGAAAAGATTTTCATTCTTCTCCATTCTTTTCTTCTTCTACAATGTTTTCTCAAAGCTTTGTGTTTGTATCATTGAAACAATCATGGGGATGAGTTCTCAAGTGTTTTTCTTGTAATCTTCCAAGACTTTTCATATATGATCATGGAGCATTTGAAGCCATATATGTGACTGTCAAATGGATTTTGTATATTGTTCGATATATTTTATGAGAAAGACTCCACAAAGAATTTCTTTTGGGGTTGATCTTGACTATATCTTGTAACTTTGAGTTTTACGTATGAGATATTTGAGGTTGACCTATCAATTTCCCTTTCATTTTAACTGCAATACTCTTTTAAAATTCTTTGAGATGATAACAAATATTCTCTCTTTTCCCTTGTGAGGAGATATGAATGTATCTATAGAGGATTACATATGTGGTGTTCAGTATTTGTATTTTCTGGTATTGAAGCTCATCTTCAATCATTTAATTTTAAAGAACTTCTTGTTGCACTATCGTGTTATTGAAGAGTCATTTTCATTTAAATACAAGCAATAAATATTTGGGGTTTGTTTTCTAGCACTCTCCCTACTCCAAGATATTCAAATATATATCTTTTAGCCAAAGAGGAGAACCACCTCTCTAAAAACGAAGAGGGAGTAATGTCCTCATGAGGTTGTTGCTCTGGTCTTGACAGATTTGAGCATCAACATTTTTGGCAACCATAGTGGGGAATGATTTCTTTTCAAGAGATCTGTTACCTTTTAGATCAGATGTTATTGGAAGACTAGAAGTAGTCTGGTTGCAGTTTGACAAAAAATTTAGAGATTGATTCAAGATGAATTGGATTTTTTAGAACCTTGTTCAAAGAGAATTGAACCTCCTTGAAGGTTTATTGTTGAAATTTTAGTCACAAATCGGTTGTGACAACCTTTATGGAACCAGAAAACCACCAAATATTTGGGAGGATGATCTCCCTGGCAACTCCATCCTCAAAAATCAAGATCTTACAGAAATATGCCCTGGTCACTTCAATGAAAAGATCTCATAATTTCAAGAAGATGTATATGAATACTCCTCCAAGGAATTTTTCTCATGCTATCAAAAGATTTCACCTCCTACATAAACATAAATTGTTCAAGGAACAATGAAAGGAGAAGGTATCCAAAGAAATAAAAGGTTTCATAGAAGCCCACTCAGTTTGCAAGGAAAAGTTCACCCCTTGCTAGATATTTCCATGGACAAATTTCCAACATTCTGCGAGAATTCTTCAGAAGATGCAGAGAAACATTTGATTAAATTTGACAATGCTTGTGAAATTTTTAATGTGCCTCAAAATCATTTTGCATGACGGTTATTTATCTTGATTTTAAAAGAAGATGCCAGTGAATGGTTTTATTCATTTTTTCCCAGAACCATCACTAGTTGGGATGTACTAGAAAAATTGTTTGTCGAAAGATATTTCTCAAGAAAAGAAACCATATTCTCTTTTCTTGATGTTGGTTGAAATCAGGATGAACAAAGAAGAAATATATAAATATTTCTCTTTCATATTTATGAAAGTTCTTCATGAGATCCATCAAGAAATATTTCCAAATGATGTCATTATTTCAGCTATTACGAAAATGATTTTCCCACAAAGATGAGATTTCTATTAAGGAAAGAAGGAAAATGTAGTTGGAAAGAATTAATGCAGCCAGCTCAACTCATTGAAATATATGTTCTTGAAACTAGTGCTAACATATTAGACCCCCCGAAATTGATCCAAGACAATGGAGGAATGAATTTAGAAAAACACTTTGAGGAAAAAAATGGTTTTTTTTTTATTCAGATCTTGATCTTGAAAAGAAAAAATGAAAACGCTAAATTTTCAATCCAAATTCCCCCCTGTCCATCCCTCACCCTTCATTCACCATCCCATACTCAATTTTATTTTAAGTATGGTGGTCACTCCGACTCGCCATACTCCCTCACCCTCCCCCTCACTTACCTCACCCCGACTCATATCTGCCACGTACAATTTTCCCTCCCCCTAACTACCCAGTCTTCCCTTTTTCCTTATACTCTCATTCACTCCCGTTTTAAAACTATACCTTGACCATTTTTAATATTTGATTCATAACTCCCTTTGTTATATATATATATATATATATATATATATATATATATATATATATATATATATATATATATAATTCATAACCATTAAGATGGTTACATTTGGCATCCATTAAGATCATGACACATGCCGATCAAGGATTAGTTCTTCATGGAGATCAAAGAATGGTGTCACATGGAATCCAATTAATTGGAGACACATGGAAATATACTAATGGTTGGACAAAATTTAATCCAAGGGCCTAGATTTGCCCATGAATTTTGATGGACAGTGGTTGAGTGTTAATCTTTCGGAGGCCATAACTTGACCTCCAGGTGTCGGAATCATGCAAACTATATACCGTTGGAAAGGTATTTGATGTAGAATATGATGGTACAGGTTTAAAAGGTCGAAGGTTGCTACATTTTCCCCAGAAATTAAAATATCATTCAACTGCATTTTTAATGGGCCTTCATGATAACTCAAAGTCACGAGCTCATATCTTGAGATCTTGGTGACGGATTTGGGAAAATTTTATATCGTTGGAAAGATAAGATGATGAATATCACATAAGAAGTGGTTTCAAGGGATGAAAATATCCACATTATTACTAGAAAATTAAAACATGGTGATCTCTTAAAGGAGTCATCAAATTAAAAATTATTCGAAATAAAAGTTTATTTAAAAAAAAAATATTTAAATATTTTTGGGGCCCACTTTAAAGCACGAATATCAATGAATTAAATTTATTAATTAGATTCTAATGTTTTATTAATTAAAGTGATTTTCTAAAAAAGTAAAAGGAATTTAAAGAGAAAAATGAAAAACCCTAACTACTCAAGTAGTTAGAAGAGAATTTCTTTAAAAAGGGAAAAGAGAGACTTCATGACTTCTATAATTCATTGTTGAGAGGGAATTCAAAGGATAAGGAGAGGGACATACCAACCATCATTATGTAATAAATATTTTGATCAGTAAGAAAATATTTTCATTCTTCTCCATTCTTTTCTTCTTCTACATTGTTTTCTCAAAGTGTTGTGTTTGTATCATTGAAACAATCATGGGGTTGAGTTCTCAAGTGTTTTTCTTGTAATATTCCAAGACTTTTCATATATGATCATAGAGAATTTGCAGCCATATATGTGACTGTCAAATGAATTTTGTATATTTGTATATATCTTTTATAAGTTAAGGTTGAGTTGACTTCAGGAGCAACGATGTGGTTGCATCTAGTCGAGTTGACATTCCCTAATAACTTATATAGGGTTCTAATACAATCTCCTTTCATTAAAACCATCACACCTCTGACCATATTGCATGAATCCTTTTGAAACAGAGTGTGTACCCCAACATCACTCATCTCACTGACATATATCATATTTCTTTCCAAACATGGAATGTGTAGCACACCTAGAAGAATTATTTTCCTCCCATCCATCAACATTACTCGAACACTTCCTCATCCGAAAATTTTGATTGTCGAGTCGTCCCCTAAGAGCACATCACCTCCATCATATTGCTCGTATTCGTGGAACCTTTCTCTATGTGGTTTCATATGATAGGATTCTCCTGAGTCGATCAACCAAACACCTTGATCCGACTATGTACTGTTGACGCTAGGTACACATAACCTCCCTTATATGGGGTCGTATTTCTCTCAATCGATTGTTTCTTGTCGGATCTCGTACTGAATTCCATCGCCCTCAACTTACAGTCTTTTTTTTAATTCCCATCTTTACTGCATTTTCAACATCTTCTTGTCGACTGAACCGGGGATTTAGATATAACCTTCGACTTAGACTTTCTACCAAAGAATTTTCCTTTATCTATTTCAGTCGGTCGACCTCTCACTAGTAAATCATATTCGGTCGATCCTTCCATGTTCTTTATTCTCATTTCTTTAGAAAACAGAGAAGCAACCATATCTTTTATCACTAGTGTGATTGTATTACTCCCTATAGCCATGACTAAGCTATTCCAAGAGTCTAGCAAAGAACATAATAAAAGTATAGACTTCTTCTCCTTAGTGATTTTAATATCCACATATGATAACTGGCTTAAAATGGTGTTAAGCGCATTTAAATGCTCAGTCACTGAATTGCCATCACTCATTCTCAGAAGATACAATTTATTTCTGACCAACAATTTATTTACCAGATATTTCGACTATTATAAGATTTCTATCTTGTCTCATAGTTTCTTGGTTGAAGCTTCACCTGAGACAGTCAACAGTACTTAATCTATAATACAAAGTCGAATCATACTTATTTCTCTTCTTTCGAGTTTCTCCCATTCTTCTGTCGACATTCTTTTCCACTGGGTACCTGGACAGACCGTTGTCCATTGTTCTTGATCTACAAGAAGATATTCCATTTTAAGCTTCCAAAGCCAAAATTCTGACCATTGAATTTTTCTATCTCTATTATTGATTTTCTCGCCATTCTTTACCATGATCTTTAGCACAATTTGTTACTTACAACTCTTACTATACATAGGGTTTAGTTCTCAGATTCAAGATCAGTAAATCAAGATCTGATACACATGTCAAAGAATAAAACGGATCTGATACAACTTATTAGGAAATGAGAAACACTTCCACGCTAAACCTAGCAGAGGATAAGAAGAATTTAATTAAGAACGTAAAGGACAAAGAAATCACACAACACACAAAGATTTTACCCTAGAAACCCAAACCGGGAAAACCAACATTCCTTGAGTGCTCTTCTCTCTTGTTTTCTTATTCAATCTGAATAAAAGATTACATGTCTAACATTGGTCCACACCTAAAACACAATCGACATCATACCCTCTTTCCTGCATAAGAAAAACATTGTAGCCAATCTGGCTTACATATACATGACCAACAACCTATGATTTTCACAATATTTACATTCATTAGCCTTTACAACATTATAACAAGCCTCTTTATAGGATTTACAATAGGAAAACTCTTAAATAATTGGCTCCCAAAAAGGGTTGTATATCCATGCATATTGTTTGCTTCAAATCCCACAAATCTTGGGATTCTGTTACAACCGACTTCAATTCATATTACCATTCGACTACCAGTCGGCCTTCATTTGGTATTCAGTCGGCCACCACTCACTCAACTACCGAACTTGTTTTGGTTGACTTCTTCAAGTTGTTGTTGATCCCTTTACCATGTCAAACTTCCTCGACCTTCGACTTTGAATTTACCCGGTCGACTAACCTCGACCTTCGAAATGTTGTCGATCTACCTTGACTTCAACCTTCAACCGTCAGTTGATCCACTTCAACTAGAATTTCACTGTAAAGAATATAAAAACCCTACAAGGTTGTCACTTGGAATCCTCCCATTGGCCATTTATGGATAAGGTTGTTTAAACTTTTAGTTGATATCCTGAAGGATAAAACCCGGGTCTCTTGCCCAACAAACCAATGAACTACCATTACACCATGCACATGAGTCTTAACCATCTACGAAGCCATATATATTTAAAGTTTATTGTTTGATTCGTTGACCTTAAAACGGTCGAGGGATAATCTCTCATCCACGGTATATGTGGGTTTCCATATAACCAAAACCCCAAAGTCTATGGGGGCTACAACTAAATACCAATGGTTAAACCATAATATATATATTATTCCACCATTGTAACAAAAATGCGGTGGTCGTGGAATTTTGAACCTGTGACCTATTTCCAAAAACTATAACCGACCAACTAATGTGCCATTGGCACCTATTGTTTAGGAGTACGAGTAGTTTTATATTTGATGTATGCCTATAGTTTCAGATGGAGGTTTTAACATGACCCCCTATTTAATGGTTGCATGGACGGATGCAAGCAAAATCATTTGTAGAGTATGGATTGGGTCTCGAGGTTCATGCCATAGGTATCAACACCTTGGGATGGCACCGTAATGCATGCCAAGAGGTTCATTGACATAATTTTATGAAATTTATACTCATTTTTCTCAAAAGTTCGCAAGGAATTCTATGGTGCACTCTGTTTTTGAGTTTGAGCAACATGTAAACAGGTCATTGTAAAACAAAATCATTTAGTCTTTAATAAAGTGGTCTCTATTGAAAGCATTCCTGGAGATGTAGCGCAAATTAGGTGAACTCTATTAACAAACTTGTGTATGTGATTTTGATATTGTTGTTTTATTTCACTTAGTTATATTGCAAGTTGTTTATCATTAAATTGTATTTGGACAAATAAGTTAATTCACATGTATATTGCAAACAATCAAATGATCATTATTATTTTGAAGATCAAGTATATGTGTATGTGTATTAGAGAATAATTAACATCTAAGGATTTTTCAGATCATTACAGTAGGGTCTCCGGAAATCATCAGTTCCTATCGCAAGGAAAGTTACTAAAAAAAGGTCATGTTGGCATCGTTTCCTAACTCCATTCGATTGAAGAAGTTGAGACAACCCCGATACACCCCGATGCATCGTTTCCTTCCATCCCATTATTTTCCAAACTCCCCATGTCCTTTCCCCCTCCCATGGAGACCATTGCAATTCCATTCCTTTAATCTCGAGTAGTCTTCCTACCAATGTTTTCCCTTATAGTCATCCCTTTGCTCCAAAATATGAAATTGAGAAATTGTCCAAGAATTGTTAGAAGTGAGTGTTATATGTCCCAGTACCGACCCCTATTCTTCCCCTGTTGTCATGGTCCTAAAAAAGGAAGGAACTTGGTGCATGTGTCTTGATTTTTGTGCCCTTAATAAACTTACTATCAATGAAAAATTTTGCATTCCAATCATAGATGACCTTTTGGATGAACTGAGTGGGGCTCAATACTTTACCAAACTTGACCTACGTTTACGCTATCACCAGATACGTATGAAATAGAAATACATCCCCAAGGTTGCAATTCATACTCATGAGGACCACTATGAGCTCTTGATCATGCCCTTCGGTCTTTGTAATGCTCCCTCCACTTTTCAAAGCCTCATGAATAATGTCTTTCATCCCTTCCCCTGTCACATTTTTTTAGTTTTATTTGATGATATTATCATCTATAGTAAAACCTGGCTATCCCATCTCACCCATGAAGATCAAGTTCTTCATCTCTTATCCAAGCACCAATGTTGCCTCAAAAAATCTAAATGTTCTTTTTGCACATCTGAAGTTCAGTACCTAGGTCATATTGTTGGCTAGGATGGTGTAAGGGTGGATCCCAAGAAAATTGAAGCTATGCAGAATTGGCCTCACCCTAAAACTCTTAAAAGTATACGTGGTTTCCTAGGTTTAATGGGATATTATCGCAAGTTTGTTCATAATTATGTAAAAATTGTGGCTCCTCTCACAACTCTTCTTAAAAAGAATACTTTTAGTTGGACTCCAACAACTGACCAATCCTTTCAAGCCTTGAAAGAAGCTATGTGCACTACGCATGTACTGGCCCTACCTGAATTCACAAAGACCTTTTTTCTAGAATGTGATGCATCTAGGAGAGGAATCGGGGAATTCCTTATGCAATATGGAAGACCTTTGGATTTCACCAACAAACAATTGTTGGACCAACATCTAGGCCAATCAATATATGAAAAGGAAATGTTGGTTATTTTGCATGCATTGGATCTTTGGTGCCCTTATTTATTGGGACAATTATTCCAAATTAAAAAAAAAAAAACATAAAATCCTCAAGTACTTCCTAGAAAAATGAATTTCATCCCCAGAGAAACAAAAATGGGTGACCAAGTTGTTTGGATATGGTTATGAGATTGTTTACAAGAAGGGAAAAGAAACTGTGGTGGTTGATGCTCTTTCCCAGAAATATGAAGACAAAGGATCCCTCTTTTCCCTCTCATTCATTGTAGCAGATTGGCTTCAGGATGCTTGAGGGGAATGGTTTCAAGACCCCAAAATTTCCATCCTAATCCAAAAAATTCAACAAGATCCACAAGCTGCTCCATGTTACTCTTGGAACAATGAAGAGTTTAACTATAAAGGTCATTTGTATTTAAGAAAGTAGTCGACCCTTAAACCCAAGGTTCTCTTTGAGTTTCACACTTCACCTACAACAGGCCATTCAAGTTTTACCAAAACTTATGAAAGGGTAAAACAATCTTTCTTCTGGGAAGGTATGAAATAGGACATCCACACCTTTTTGGATGAATATGATACATGTCAATGCAATAAGGGAGAGACTATCAAACTTCCTGGTACACTCCAACCCCTTCCATGTTAGGAACCAACTACCAAGATAGCATAGAAAAACCTCAGAATAAGTACTCAACGCCTTGAAAAAGAAATTATTTTACATGATAAGCCTCTTCGAGGGGGAAACCTCCTTATACACCACATAAATTTACCCATACAAGATGATTCCACATGAAAAGGTCTCCTTGGTATATATAGTAGACTAGGAGGTGCAATTACAACTAATGGACCCAAGATGACATAATTAAAATAACATTCTTGATGTAACATGTCAACCCTTAGTGATTGATTTCAACCCTTGGAGAAATTCTATTGATGTCAACCCTTGGAGAAAGTCTGGTAGCGAATTTTGGTACACAAAGGTTTGGGTAATGGACCCAAGGTTGTTTGATGTATAATGGTATGATTTTTAATATATTTGAAAGTGAGACTATTCTTTATGGATATTACATTTCATTCCATTTCCTTTGTTATGTGGAATGTCACATAACTCCTCATGGTTAGAGAGTTATGGCCATGAGAAGTTGGATAACCCAGGTTTGGGTAATGGACCCAAGTTTGTTTGATGGATAATGGTATGAGTTTTGATATATTTGCAGGAAATACTATTCTATATGGATAGTACATGTCATTCATTTTTTATTGGTATGTGGAACGTCACATAACTCCTGACGGTTAGAGATTTATGGCCATGTGAAGTTGGAGAACCCTCATGAGTCATCTAGAAGCCCCAAAACGTCAAAGTAGTCAAAGTGGTTTAAGAGATTTTAGAAGGTAAATAATAAAGTGAAGTGATGAGTGTACTATAAATAAAAGTGAATACAAAATAAATTATTTAAATAATAAATTTAATGGATAAATTAGAAGTGGATTAACCCTAAAATAAGGAAAGTGGGTTAAGATGGTTAAAAGGTAACCCCTTAAGGAAGCTACATGAAAGTATAAATAAGAGGAAAGAATCTCTCATTTTAATCACACTTGAGCATATTGAATATCTACATGTGACTGAGGTAACCAAAGGATATCTAAGCTGAATTTCAGAGGGAAGGTGAAGTAAAGAAGGATGAAATTCAAGGGAGGATAAATTCTTTTGACGATGCTTTCTAAGGTATGTTATTTATAGTTCATCTCACCATTTTCTCAATAAATATTTTTATAGAATTATTTAGACCACAAAATTGGGAGGCCATTGAGGAAACATATCCAAGTAGGTGTGGTAAAAATTTCATTGTGTGGTTCGTTTTATTTTTGGAGTTACACTCCGTGGAAAATAGGGTTTGTGGCTAGTCCTGAAACTAGTCTAAAACATGTATTTCGGGTAAAATATGTGATTGTAGAAATCAATATGTGTATGTATATATATGTGTATGATTTCTCATTTTTTCATTGTTTATTTATTCTGCAATTAATGATGATAATGCTACATTGATATTATATGGTCAAAAAGGATTAGATTGCTCTATTACTGATTCACCCCCCCTCTCAGTAATCCAATAATTGGTATCAGAACAGGTTCCTTCAGAATTCAGTTTAACCATTGAAAGGTATATCATGGAGAGAAACAACATGTATAAAAATGGAATACCACAGTTTGATGGACAAAATTATGCATTTTGGAGCATAAGGATGAAGAAATAGAATTAGGCATAGGGATTTGAAATTTGGCAATCAATTATAGATGGATTGGGAGAAGAAATCAAAGAATCTTAGAATCAAATAATCTTGAACAATTACAGATTCTTTGATTTCTTCTCTCAATCCCATGATTTCATTTCTATTTCATCGACTCATAAGAAGTAAGCTGCAATATTCTCATCTTCCTTCATCTTTAGTTGTTCGAACTAACCTCTGTAAGTTTGGAGCTTTGTTGCTTTGACTTTTGAATCTCCTTCCAAAATATTTTGAAGTTTGTCCCAAATCTCTTTAGCGGGTTTACAATGTGCAACTTTGGTGAATACCAATTCACCAAGACCATTCAGAAGTGCATTTGTGGCTTTGGAATTATTCTGACCAAGTTTCATTGCTTTTTCATTTGTTGGCAGAACTGTTGGTTCTTTGTATCCATCTATAATTGTTTGCCAAATTTCAAATCCCTGTGCATGTATATATTTCTTCATTCTTATGCTCCAAAATGCACAATTTTGTCCATCAAACTGTGGTATTCCATTTTTATACATGTTGTTTCTCTCCATAATCTACCTTTCAATGGTTAAAATGAATTTTGAAGGAACCTGCTTTGATACCAATTGTTTGATTACTGAGAGAGGGGGGGGTGAATCAGTAATAGAGAAATCTAATCCTTTTTGACCATATAATATCAATGTATCATTATCATCATTAATTGCAGAATAAATAAACAATGAACAAATGATAAATCATACACATATATAGTACACCAATGTTTTTACATGGAAACCCAAAGAGGGAGAAAACCATAGAATTATTTTTCTTATATGTCTTGAAGTATTACATTCATTGGAAGCACCAACTTCCTTTTTTTTCTAGCTGCAATTGGAAGGAGGCTCCTACCCCCTATTTTCTCAGAATACAACATGAGGGAAGATCCAACTCCCCAATTATCTGGCTAAAACCAGATGGGGGCTACAACCCCCTATGTTCTCTGGCTACAACCAAAAGGTGGCTACAACCACCTGTCCTTGCCCTGTCCAACCGCTTGGATGTAGAAGTAGAATGATGGAACCAATTTCACACTATCACTGTGAGATATACCACTATAAACATGTACCAATCAACCTGTAATCAACCTGTACCATAAAAAAGTGCATCAACCATGCACCAACCTGTACCTCAACTTGTAATCAACCTGTACCATAAACAAGTGCATCAACCATGCACCAACCTCAACCAAAAGCCCTCATAAATTTCATCATCCATTTCTAATTTTTAACTCTGTGATAAACCTGGTGTATATCATCACATGCCTGCAAACCTTCCTTAACAAGATACTATCATTTTCATAAAATTTTACTTTAGTCTCCCATGACTAGTTTTGGATTAGTCAACAACCCTAGCTTGAAAAAATCATAACTATGTACCTATAATGAATAAAGATATAAAAATGATACACAATGTTCTTCAGTGTCTTTTATACAATTCCTTCAGGTTGCACTGCTTGGAACCTCTTAGAAAAGGATTTATAGCAAACATAACATACCTTGTTGAATTATGGCTTATTCTAGAGAGAGAACTTGTAGAGCATGCCCCACACGGAATATTTGTTTGGCTTATTCTAGAGAGAGAACTTGTAGAGCATGCCCCGCACGAAATATTTGTTTTGTGGATCTGAAAATTGTACACATAATACTAAAGAATTTACTCTAACCAAAACATTTGGTCTTACTAAATTTGGATCTATTATGAAGAAGTTATGACGTTTTTACCCGAAACACTTGTTTTAGACTAGTTTCAAGACTAACCACAAATCCTATTTTCGGAGTGTAAATCCAAAAATACAACGACCCATAAGATGAAATTTTTACCACAGCTACTTGGATATGTTTCCTCAATGGCCTCCCAATTTCACAGTCTGAATCATTATAGAAAAATATTTATTACGAAAATGGTGAGATGAACTATAAATAACATACCTTAGAAAGCATCATCAAAATACTTTATCCCCCCTTGAATTTCGGCCTTCTTTACTTCACCTTCCCTCTGAAATTTGGCTTAGATATCCTTTGGTTACCTCATTCACCTGTAGATATTCAATATTCTAAAGTATGATTAAAATGAGAGAGTCTTTCCTTTTATTTATACTTTCATGTAGCTTCCTCAAGGGGTCACCTTTTAACCATCTTAACTAACTTTCCTTATTTTAGGGTTAACACACTTCTAACTTCTCTATTAAATTTATTATTTAAATAATTTATTTTGTATTCACTTTTACTTATAATACACTCATCACTTCACTTTATTATTTATCTTCTAAAATCTCTTAAACCACTTTGACTACTTTGACCTCTTGGGGCTTCTAGATGACTTGTGAGGGTTCTCCAACTTCACATGGCCATAAATCTCTAACTATGAGGAGTTATGTGACGTTCCACATACCACTGAAAATGGAATGACATGTGCTATCCATATAGAATAGTATTTCCTACAAATATATCAAAATGCATACCATAATCCATCAAACAAACTTGGGTCAATTACCCAAACCTGGGTTCTCCAACTTCTCATGGCCATAACTCTCTAAGCATGAGGAGTTATGTGACATTCCACATACCACCAGAAATGGAATGACATGTAATATCCATATATAATAGTCTTACCTTAAAATATATTAAAACACATAACATTATACATAAAACAACCTTGGGTCCATTACCCAAACCTTTCTGCTACCAAAATTCACTACTGGACTTTCTCCAAGGGTTGACATCAATCGAATTTCTCCAAGGGTTGACATCAATCACCAAGGGTTGACATAAATATACAATATCACTCTCCAATGGTTGAAATCAATGAAAACCAACAATCCATACCAACTTTCCATCAATCTAAGCCGATTGTCTGACACATTTTAAGATGTATATAGTGGCACATTGCCCATTAATTAGGGCATATTACATTAGTAATTCTATTTTAATTATGTCAGCTTGGGTCCATTAGTTGTAATCGTACCTCCTAGTCTCCTATATATACCAAGGAGACCTTTTCATTTGTAATCATCTTGTATGGGGAAATTTTTGTGGTGTATAAGGAGGTTTCCCCCTCGAAGAGGCTTATTATCTGAAATTCTCTCTTTTTCAAGGCGTTGAGTACTTATTCTGAGATTTTTCTATGTTATATTTGTATTTGGTTCCTAACATGGAAGGGGTTGGAGTGTACCAGGAATTTTGATAGTCTCTCCCTTATTGCATTGACATGTATCACATTCATCCAAAAAGGTGTGGATGTCCTATTTCATACCATCCCAGAAGAAAGATCATTTTACCATTTCATAAGTTTCGGTAAAACCTGAATGGCATGTTGTAGGTGAAGTGTGAAACTCAAATAGAACATTGGATTTAAGGGTCAACTATTTTCTTAAAAAAAAATGACCTTTATAGTGAAACTCTTCATTGTTCCAATAGTACCATGGAGCAGCTTGCGGATCTTGTTGAATTTTTTGGATTAGGATGGAAATTTTAGGGTATTGAAACCATTCCTCTCAAACATACTAAAGCCAGTTTGCTACAATGAATGAGAGGGAAAAGAGGGATCATTTGTCTTCATATTTTTGGGAAAGAGCATCAACCACCACAGTTTCTTTTCCCTTCTTGTGAACAATCTCATAATCATATCCAAACAACTTGGTCACCCATTTTTGTTTCTCTGGGGATGAAATTAATTGTTCCAGGAAGTACTTGAGGATTTGATCATTTTTTTTAATTTGGAATCATTTTCCCAATAAATAAGGGCACCAGAGATCTAGTGCATGCAAAATAACCAACATTTCCTTGTCATAAATCGATTGGCCCGGATGTTGGTCCGACAATTGTTTGCTGGTGAAATCCAAAGGTCATCCATATTGCATGAGGACTACCCCGATTCCTCTCCCGGATGCATCACATTCTAGAAAAAAGGTCTTGGTGAAGTCATGTAGGGAAAGTACATGCATAGTGCACATAGCTTCTTTCAAGGCTTGAAATTATTGGTTAGTTGTTGGAGTCCAATTGAAAGCATTATTTTTAAGAAGAGTTGTGAGAGGAGCCACATTTTTTCCATAATTATGAACAAACTCGCGATAATATCCTACTAAACCCAGGAAACCACGTAGACTTTTAAGAGTTTTAGGGTGAGTCCAATTCTGCATAGCTTCAATTTTCTTGGGATCCACCCTTACACCATCCTCACCAACAATATGACCCAGGTACTCAACTTCATAGGTGAAAAAAGAACATTTAGATTTTTCGAGGAAATGTTGGTGCTTGGATAGGAGATGAAGAAATTGATCTACATGGGTGAGATGGGCTAGCCAAGTTTTACTATAGATGATAATATCATTGAATAAATCTAACAAAAAGTGAAGGAGGAAAGAACAAAATACATGATTCATGAGGCTTTGAAAAGTGGAGTGATCATTACAGAGACCGAAGGCATGACCAAGAACTCGTAGTGGTCCTCATGAGTCTGAATTGCAACCTTGGGGATGTATTTATCTTTCATATGTATCTGGTGATACCCTGAATGTAGGTCAAGTTTGGTAAAGTATTGAGCCCCACTCAGTTCATCCAAAAGGTCATCTATTATTGGAATGATAAATTTGTCCTTGATAGTAAGTTTATTAAGGGCACAAAAATCAAGACACATGTGCCAAATTCCTTCCTTCTTGAGGACCATGACAAGAGGGGAAGAATAGGGGTTGGTACTAGGACAGATAACACTCGCTTCTAACAATTCTTGGAAAATTTTCTCAATTTCATATTTTTTTACCAAAGGGGTGACTATAAGGGAGAACATTGGGAGGAAGACTACACGAGATTAAAGGAATGGAATTGTCATGGTCTCCGTTGGAGGGGGAAAGGCCCCACAAAGTTTGGAAAATAGTGGGATAGAAGGAAAGGATTGCTTGAAGGTCAGGGTGTATTGGGGTTGTCTCAACTTCTTGAATCAAATGGATTTAGGAAATGATGCCAACATGACCTTTTTTTAGTAACTTTCCTTGTGATGGGAACTGATGATTTCCGGAGACCCTGTTGTAATGATCCGAAAAATCCTTAGATGTTAATTATTCTTTAATACACATACACATCTACTTGATCTTCAAAATAATAATGATCATTTGATTGTTTGCAATATACATGTGAATTAAATTATCTATCCAAATACACTTTAATGATAAACAACTTGCAATTTAACTGAGCGAAATAAAACAACAATATCAAAATCACATACACAAATTTGTTAATAGAGTTCACCCAATTTACACTACATCTCTGAGTCCTTTTTCAATAGAGACCTCTTTATTAAAGATCAAATTATTTTGTTTTACAATGACCACTTTACACATTTCTCAAACTCAAAAAAAGAGTGCACCATAGAATTCCTTGCGAACTTTTGAGAAAAATGAGTATAAATTTCATAAAATTATGTCAACGAACCTAATTGCATTCATTACGGTGCAATCCCAAGGTCTTGATAGCTCTAGCATGAACCTTGAGACCCAATCCATACTCTGCAAATGATTGTCCTTGCATCAATCCATGCACCCATTAAATAGGGGGTCGGGTTAAAACCTCCATACGAAACTATAGGCATACATCAAATATAAAAGTATTCGTACTCCTAAACAATAGGTGTCAATGGCACATTAGTTGGGTGGTTATATTTTTTGGAAATAGGTCATAGGTTCAAAATTCCACAACCACCACATTTTCGTTACAACGGTGGAATAATATATATATTATGGTTTAACCATTGGTATTTAGTTCTAGCCCCCACAGACTTTGGGGTTTCGGTTATATGGAAACCCACATATACCGTGGATGAGGGATTATCCCTCGACCCTTTTTAGGCCAACGAATCAAACAATAAAATTTAAATATATATGGCTTCGTATATGGTTAAGACTCATGTGCATGGTGTAATGGTAGTTCATTGATTTGTTGGGCGAGAGACCCGGGTTTGATCTTTCAGGATCTCAACTAAAATTTTGAACAACCTTATCCATAAATGGCCAATGGGAGGATTCCACGTGACAACCTTGTATGGTTTTTACATTCTTTGTAGTGAAATTTTAGTTGAGGTGGATCAACTGACGATTAAAGGTCGAAGTCGAGGTAGATCGACAGTAATTCGAAGATCGAGGTTAGTCGACCGAGTAAATTCGAAGTCGAAGGTCGAGGAAGTTCGACATGGTAAAGGGATCGACAACAACTCGAAGAAGTCAATCAAAACGAGTTCGACAGGCGAGCGAGTGGTGACCAACTGAATACTAAATGAAGGTTGACTGGTAGTCGAATGGTAATACGAATTGAAGTCGATTGTAACAGAATCCTGAGATTTGTGGGGTTTGAAGAAAACGATATGCATGGATCTATAACCCTTTTTGGGAGCCAAGTATTTAAGGTTTTTCCTATTGTAAATCCTATAAAGAGGCTTGTTATAAGGTTGTAAAGGCTAATGAATGTAAATATTGTGAAAATCGTAGGTTGTTGGTCATGTATATGTAAGCCATATTGGCTACAGGGTTTTGCTTGCACAGGAAAGAGGGTATGATGTCGATTGTTGGGCCCGAGATATTATCACTTTTATGACGGTTATTATACACTTTTTTCACATGTACATATGTGTTTTTCATATTTTAAAGGAGTTTTTTGAAGAATTTAATGACAAAATGGTATGATCGGCACATGGTATGTATAATTCATGTTTAATGATTGTATGGAGTATAATTCATCATGTTTTATAATTTCCAAGAGCTAATTCACATTTTTCTGGTGTTACAGGGAAAAAATGCACTATGTTTCTAGTTCTGGCACTTGATCTGGCACTCCTTCTAGTACTCATTCAAGCACTTGATCTGGGATTCCGTCCAACACCTCTTCCCACACAAAAACGTAGGGTGACTTGGCCATTATAGTATTTGCGGCCAGTAATGGGAAAATTGGGCATTTGGGTTTTGTTCATAATTGTCCCCTCCAGCTACTGAGATCCAGACAACTCAGTTTTAGTTGTTCAAAGAGGGAGATTATTGGCTCGCTCTGTTTCTATAGTTAGGGCACCATTAATGAAATTTACCAATTTTAGAAGTGGTTCGAACCTCCTGTGGTCGACCACATGGCATGTAAACATTATAAATACCACTAAGATGATCAAAATATTGTTAACCAAGTAGAAGAGCCAATGTATTAGAGACAAATTTGTTTTTTCTCTGTTTTGAGTTTTTACATTGCCAGATTATGCCAAAATTGTGTTTTTGGGTTTTTATGGTGAATTCGACCTGTTGAGTTCATGGTGTGATTTTAGAGAGTGACCAAGACTTGCTGGGGGGGCCACCAGCAGTCTGGTAACTCTCTGTGTGTTGTTCATGCATTTTATGATTTATTTGTCTCTGTTTTTCCTGTACATGCATTATCAGTTTATTAATTAGTTCGTTGTTGTAGTTTAAATTGTTTTGACTCCCTTTTGCAGGTTAGAATGACAGAGTGTGTTAGAATGCATTAATCTCATGGATTAGAGATGAATTTTCAAATTCATATACTAACCCCGTGTGCAAGTAGATATTAGATTACATTTTATTCATATTTTTGAAATTTGATTTAAAATAAGAATTAAAACAGAGTAGAACAGAGTTTTAGATTATGTTTTCTTTAACCAAGGCTTCGGTGGATGGATAGGGTTAGTTTTAGTTTTTATTGCCTATTCAATTGTTAATTAGATTTTTCTTAATTAGTTGTTGATTGATTTATTCATTAGTTTACTTTGTCATGCTGTAATTTCAGTTTTAAGCATTTTCCTTATTACATTTTGAATTGTTAAGATAGAGCTAGTTTAGTTTATGTTATGTAATTTCTTTCTTAGATTTAGACTACAATTTCAAGTTGTAGTTAATGACTGAATTTAGTATAGTATAAGTTTTCTTATATTAGTATAGAATGCATTTGAATTTCATAGATTAGAAAATAACTTATTGTTTTCATAGAAGAGATAGTTTCTTCCTTTCATAGCTTAAAAAATAGTTTTATTGTTGTTGTAGGATAGATAGACTTTGCTTTGATAGATTAGATAGTAGTTTGTTTATCATAGATTAAGAATTAGTTGTTAATATTTCTTGCTTTCAATAGAATAGATTTACTTTCATGCATTGCATTGAGCATTTAGATTTCCTTTCATGCATTAGAAATAGTTTTGCATTAGGTATTTAGTTCACTTGCCTCTTAGGCTAGATAGTTGTTCAATGAGACATTTTACTTGCAGTAGTTAGCTACCTTTTCTTACTTGTCTTTTGCTTTAGTAGGTTAGTTAGGTACCTTTTCTTACTTGTCTTTTTCTTTAGTAGGTTAGTTAGGTGCCTTTGCTTACTTGTCTTTTTCTTTAGTAGGTTAGTTAGGTGTCTTTTTTTACTTGTCTATTTGCTTTAATAGGTTAGATAGGTGCTTTTGCTTACTTGCTTATTTATTTTCTTTCATATGGTAGTTGCTCATTGAATGTAGGTTGGAAAGTTAAAGAAGTTTGGTTTCATCATTTGATTATTATGCTTAGTAGTTTTCTTTTGCTTATTGTTAAACTAGTTTGCTTTACATAGAGTTTTACTTGCTTTCTTAGGAACTATCCATCGACCCTTGGCCCAAAAGTACTTAGGTTACCTAGTTTCAATTTGCTTAGTAGGGTTTGCTCATTAGATAGGTTTGC
The DNA here is from genome assembly GCA_032191745.1 of Picea mariana. Lineage (NCBI taxonomy): Eukaryota > Viridiplantae > Streptophyta > Pinopsida > Pinales > Pinaceae > Picea > Picea mariana. Next base: position 226,455 of record JASDQU010738242.1, on the reverse strand, counting down.
TTGAGTAGATTAGCCTTAGATAGTTGCCTTTTTTAGTTAGACTATACTCCTACCAACCCTTCTACCTTTGGCATATATTTTGCAACAACTCTAAGTTTACTTACCCCGGGTTGACAATTTAATTGAGGGTTTTTAATATGTTTTTAGTGCATATAGAACACCCATCATCGATTGTGTCTTAGGTGTGGAACAAGGTTAGACATGTAACCTTTTATTTAGATCAAATAAGAAAACAAGAGAGAAGAACGCTCAAGGAATGTTGGTTTTCCAGGTTTGGGTTGCTAGGGTAAAATCTTTGTGTGTTGTGTGATTGCTTTGTCATTTACATTCTTGATTAAATTATTCTTCTCCTCTACGAGGTTTAGTGTGGAAGTGTTTCTCATTTCTTGACAAGGGGTATAAAATCCATGTTATTCTTTGACGTGTGTATCATATCCATGTTATTCTTTGACGTCTGTATCAGATCTTGATTTACCGATCTTGAATATGAGAACTAAACCCTAGGTACAGTAAGAGTCGTATGTAATAATTTTTGTTAAAGATTGTGGTAAATAATGGCGAGTAATTCAATAATAGAGATAGAAAAATTCAATGGTCAGAATTTTGTCTTTGGAAGCTTAAAATGGAAGATCTTCTTCTAGATCAAGCACAATGGACAACGGTCTGTCCAAGTACCTAGCCGAAAAGAATGTTGACAGAAGAATGGGAGAGAATTGAAAGAAGAGCAAGAAGTACGATTTGACTTTGTCTTATATATTAAGTACTGTTGAATGTCTCAGGTGAAGATTCGACCAAGAAACTATGGGACAAGATGGAAAGCTTATACTAGTCGAAATATCTGGTAAATAAGTTATTTCTCATAAAGAAATAGTATCTTCTGAGAATCAGTGACGATAGTTCGGTGATTGAGCATTTAAATGTTCTTAACACCATTTTAAGAAAGTTATTGTCTCTGGATATTAAAATAACTAAGGAGGAGAAGTTTATACTCCTATTATGTTCTTTGCTAGACTCTTGGGATAGCTTAGTCATGGCTATAGGGAGTAATACAACTGCACTAGTGCTAGAAGATGTGGTTTCTTCTTTGTTGTCTAAAGAAATGAGAAGAAAGAACATGGAAGGATTGACCAAATATTCTTTACTGGTGAGAGGTCAACCAACTGAAAGAGATAAATGGAAATTATTTGGTAGAAAGTCTAAGTCTAAGGGTAGATCTAAATCCCCAGTTCAATCGACAAGAAGATGTTGAAAATGCAGTAAAKATGGGAATGACAAAAATAACTATAAGTCGAGGGCAATGGAAGTCATTATGGAATCCGACGAGAACCAACCGACTAAGAGAAAGACAACCCCGGATAAGGGAGGTTATGTGTACCTAGCATCGACCGGTACATAGTCGAATCAAGGTGTTTGGTTGATTGAMTCAGGAGAATCCTATCATATGAAACCACATAGAGAAGGGTTATGCAAATAYGAATGATATTATGGAGGTGATGTGTTCTTAGGGGACAACTCRACAATCAAATTTTTTGGATGAGGAAGTTTTCAACTAATATTGAAGGATGGGAGGAAAAGAACCCTTCCAGGTGTGCTACACATTCTAGGTTTGGAAAGAAATAGGATATATGTCAGTAATATCAGTGATGTTGGGGTACACACTCTGTTTCAAACGTATTTGTGCAATATGGTCATAGGTGTGATGGCTTTAATGAAATGTTTGGATTAGAACCCTATACAAGTTATTAGGGAATGTCGACTCGACTAGATGCAACCACATCACTGGTCCTGAAGTCGACTCGACCTTAACTCATAAAAGATATCTAAAAATATACAAAATCCATTTGACAGTCACATATATGGATGAAAATTCTCTATGATCATATATGAAAAGTCTTGGAATATTACAAGAAAAACACTTGAGAACTAAGCCCCATGATTGTTTCAATGCTACAAACACAACGCTTTGAGAAAACAATGTAGAGGAAGAAAAGAATGGAGAAGAATGAAAATATTTTCTTGCTGATCAAAATAGTGATTACTTAATGATGGTTGGTATGTCCCTCTCCTTATCCTTTGAATTCCCTCTAAAAAATGAATTCTGGAACTCATGAAGTCTCTCTTTTCCCTTTTTAAAGAAATGTTATTCTAACTACTTGAGTAGTTAGGGTTTTTCATTTTTCTCTTTAAATTCCTTTCTCTTTTTTATAAAATCACTTTAATTAATAAAACATTAGAATATAATTAATGAATTTAATTCATTGATATTTGTGCTTTAAAGTGGGCCCCAAAAATATTTAAATAATTTTTTTTTAAATAAACTTTAATTTCAAATAATTTTTAATTTTCTCCCTCCTTTAAGAGATCACTGTGTTTTAATTTTCTAGTAAGTATGTGGATATTTTCATCCCTTGAAACCACTTCTTATGTCATATTCATCATCTTAGCTTTCCAACGATATAAAATTTTCCCAAATCCATCACTAGGATCTCAAGATATGAGCTCGTGACGTTGAGTTATCATGCAGACCCATTAAAAATGTAGTTGAATGATATTTTAATTTCTGGGGAAAATGTAGCAACCTTCATCCTTTTAAACATATACAATCATATTATACATCAAATACCTTTCCAACGGTATAGAGTTTGCATGATTCTGACACCCGGAGCTCAATTTATGGCCTCCGTAAGATTAACACTCAGCCATTGTCAATCAAAATTCATGGGCAAATCTGGGCCCTTGGATTAAATTTCGTCCAGCCATTAGTATATCTCCATGTGTCTCCAATTAATTGGCTTCCATGTGACACCATTCTTTGATCTCCATGAATAACTAATCCTTGATCGACATGTTTCATGAACTTAATGGATGCCAAATCTAACCATCTTAATGGTTATGAATTAAATATATATAAGAAAGGAAGTTATGAATTAAATATTAAAAATGGTCAAGGTATAGTTTTAAAAGGGGAGTGAATGAGAGTATAAGGGAAAAGGGAAGAGTGAGTAGTTAGGGGGAGGGAAAATTGTAGGTGGCAGAGATGGGGGCGGGGGCGGGGGAAGAAAGTGTGGGTAGTGGGAGTCGGGGTGAGGGAGTATGGCGAGTCTAAGTGATCGCCATACTTAAAATAAAATTAAGAATGGGATGGTGAATGAAAGGCGAGGGAATGGAGAGAGAGGGGGATTTTGAAGGGAGAGAAAGTGAGGGCGGGGGTGAAATGAGTGTGTTGTAAGTGTACATGAGGTAATGTGAGGGGTAGAGGTGAGGGAGTTATGGTGAATCTGATTGACTTCCATAACTCAAATGAAACTTAAGTATGGGATAAGGTAGTGGAGTGGGTGACGAGGTAAGTGAGTATGGTGGGCTCCAATGAGTGATAGATTTTTATGGGTTTTGAACCCAATACAAGAAGATTTTCAAGGGTCTTGAACTCAAAAAATTTAAATGCACTTCCAATAGATTATCTTTAATCCACATGAAAGAGGTGTCATTTTCCACTTTAAACTTTAAACCTAGATATATTGAGCATATGAACTCATATTTATTATCCGAAAAATGCCTGATGAAGCTGAGGCCGAGGGATACATCATGGAATTATAAGAGTTTAAAAATTTTCATCTTCCAATATCATTTTTGTTTATTAATCTGAGAGAGGGAAAATATAGTTGACCAAATTTTGGTCAACAACTGGCTCCAACTATGGGACAGTGACCCCTTATGGGTTGCTGAGAACACCAAAATATCAAGACCAACTGCCTTCTCCATTGGGCTATGGAATCATCTTCAAAATGAATTCTTGCAATTCTTCTTATTTCATGGAGTTACCTTCATGTTTGACTGCCTTATTGTGAAACATTGAACAAAAATATGTACATACATGATCTACCTACCCGTACTTACTTGAAATAAAGGGGCACCTTAGGTGTAGGAATATTTCCAATGGAGCCATTCAAACATCTAGCAGACATGTAGAATGAGCTCCTAAATTGGGTATATGTTGAGGCCGCTACCAAATCATCAAAAGCATGCCCAAAGTATACTATGATGATACTAAGCAAGATGTGCTTGAAATATGATTGTATTGCTTGGACAACAATGCTTTGGAACAATGATTCAATTAAGTCAACTTTTATTTTCTCAAGAATGTTGTGTTCTTTGATTGGATAAGGAGTTTCCAATCTAAGAATAATTTCATCTTTTTCCTTATCATCAATCACATCTAATATTTCTTATTCAACATCAATTCCTTGAAGGAATTCTTCTTTGTACAATGATCATGTCTTTGTGGTGAGTTTGCAATGGTGCATTGTTAGTGAACTTTTGTGGGCAAATATAAGGCCATATTTTGTTGTTCATCAACAACTTCATGATCTTCATAAATAAAATGTGTCATCCATGATTCTTCTTGCTGCAAATGTATTTCCTTTGATGCTTGGAAAATGCCTTCTTCATGAAACTCAGCTTCAGGAAAACAATCCACATAATACAAATCTGATGTAAAGTGATGATTTCTATCCCTCCTATGTAAACACTATTGTTGTGGCTTGATATACATTGGTTGTATTGTTTGAGACTCGGCTACAATATTTTCATATTGAATTAATTCCTCGTGTTCATCCTTGAGTTAACTATAATAATCACTCTCGAATTGAACACATGAGAGGTTGATATTTACCTTCCATGAAGCATACAGAGGATGGTGTTCTTTTCGAATTGAAAATTTAGCGTTTTCATTTTTTGTTTCAAGATCAAGATCTGCAAAAAAAAATCATTTCTTTCCTCAAAGTTTTTTTCTAAATTCATTCCTCCATTATCTTGGATCAATTTTGGGGGGTCTAATATGTTGGCACCGGTTTCAAGAAAATATCTTTCAATTAGTTGAGCTCGTTGTATTAATTATTTCCAACTACATTTTCCTTCTTTCCTTAATAGAAATCTCAAATTTGTGGGAAAATCATTTTCGTAACAACTGAAAATAATGACATCGTTTGGAAATATTTCTTGAGGGGTCTCATGAAGAACTTTCATAAATATGAAAGTAAAATATTTAACTATTTCTTATTTGTTCATCCTGATTTCAACCAACTTCAAGAAAATAGAATATGGATCTTTTCTTGAGAAATATCTTTCGACAAACAATTTTTATAGTACATCCTAGCTAGTGATGGTTCTAGGAAAAAATGAATAAAACCATTCACTGACATCTTATTTTAAAGTCAAGATAAATAACCAGCATGCAAAATCATTTTGAGCCACATTAAAAATTTCACAAGCATTGTCAAATTTAATCAAATGTTTCTTTGCATCTTTTGAAGCATTCTCGCAGAATGTTGGAAATTTGTCCATGGAAATATCTGGAAAGGGGTGAACTTTTCCTTGCAAAATGAGTGGGCTTATGTGCAACAAAAGTGCGAGATAAGAAAATAAGGTTCAGGATAATTTATTGCAACAGCTGCAAGAACGTCAAGCAAAATATATGTACTAAGTGAAATTGGAAATGAAAAGTGTTGTCTAGGAAAGGAAGATGAAATTTGCCTATGGAACAAAAGAATGGGTCACATGCACTTTGATAACCTTGTCAAATTTAGAAAAACATAAGCAGTTAGAGAAATGCCCCAGATTATGAAACCAACCAATACTTTATGCAAGCATTTTCAACAAGGAAAGCAAACAAAGACTAGGTTTAAATAAAAAGAATATTCAATGACAAGACCACTGTAAATTGTGCATACTGATCTAGTTGGACCAACTACAACAAAGGTTTTAAAAGGTGAGAAATACTTTATGTTATTAGTTAATGATTATACAAGAATGACTGCAGTTTGTTTTCTCAGGAATATGTCAGAAGCTTTTGAAAACTTCAAGGTCTACAAGGAAATGGTTGAAAATGAAATGGATTCAAAAATCAAATGTTTGAGATCTGATAATGGAGGAGAGTTCACTTCAAATGAATTTATGGACTACTACAACTGGCATGGAATAAAAATGCAATTCTTCGTTGCTAGGACACCTCAAAAGAATGGAGTTGTTGAAAGAAATAACATGACTGTACAGGAAATGGCTTGAACAATGTTAATGGATTCCAAATTGAAAGATATCTTTTGGACACATGCAGTGCATACAATGGCTCACATTCAAAATAGAGTAATTCTCAGAAACACCGCTACAAAAATCCCTACGAGCTATGGAAAGGAATACCAGCAAATGTGAATCACTTAAGAGTATTTGGAAGAAAATGCTACATCAAAAGAGAAGATGGTAGAATGAGAAATTTTTATTCTCATGTGGACAAAGGAGTACTTGTTGGTTACTCAAGTACAAGGAAATCATACAAGTGCTACAATTTGAGGTTGAACAAAGTTGTGGAAAGAATCAATGTAACAATTGATGAAACAGGTGGATGAGAATTAAAGGAAGAAGAAAAAGAATCAATGGAACAACTTTACAAAGAAGAAGTAGAAGATGAAGAAGAAGTAGAAGGGAAAGATGAAGATGATCATACAAAAGTGGAAGAGAAATTTCAGCAAGTGCCTCCAAAGACACCTATCAAACGAGTATAGAAGAATCGTCCTTCAGATCAAATTATCGGAAACAAAGATGCAGGAGTTGAGACTAGAAGAAGAATCTGTTCACCAGAACAAACACACCTAGCACTCTCATCTAGGATTGAACCAAATAGTTTTGAAGAGGCCATCAAGGATGAATTTTGGAATAAGGCCATGGATGAAGAATTGGATCAAATAGAGAAGAATGAAACTTGGGAACTAGTTCCAAGACCAAAGAATAAGAATGTGATTGGAAAAAAGTGGGTATTCATAAATAAATTGAATGAAGATGGACAGGTTACAAGGAACAAAGCTAGATTGGTATGTAAAGGATACGCACAGGTTGAAGGAATCGAATTTGAAGAGACATTTTCTCTAGTTTCCATAATGGAAGCAATCTGATTGCTCATAGCTTATGCATGCTCCAAGAATATTAAGGTGTATCAGATGGATGTGAAATCATCTTTTCTGAATGGGGAACTTCAAGAAGAAGTCTACATTGAACAACCAGAAGGATTTTAGTTGTCAGCGAATGTAGATTATGTGTGTAAATTGAAGAAGACCTTGTATGGTCTAAAATAGGCTCCTAGAGCATGGTACTCTAGACTGGATAAATATCTACAACAGGAAGGGTTCAGAAAAGGAAGTATAGACAACAACATCTACATCAAGGTAACTCAATATAGTATTTTATTAATTGAAGTTTATGTTGATGATATTATTTTTGGAAGTATTGATGATAGGTTAAGCCATAAATTTTCAAAGCATATGCAGAATGAATTTGAAATTTCATTACTTGGAGAACTATCCTTCTTTCTAGGTCTTCAGATATGTCAAAGAAACCGAGGAATTTTTATTTCTCAAACTAAGTATATCAGAGAAATTCTAAATAGGTTCGGAATGGAAGATTGAAAACCAGTTACCACTCCTATGCAAACCAGTTGCAAGTTGAGCAAATATGATGATTCAATGTCTAGAGACCAGAGGCAATACATGTCAATGATTTGTAGCTTACTATATGTGATAGCATCCAGACCAGATGTAATATAGGCAGTTGGAAAGGTGGCATGATTTCAAGCAACAACAAAGGAATCACATGTATTAGCAGTGAAGAGGATTTTCAGATATCTCAAAGAAACAAAAGAGTTTCGATTATGATATCCAAAAATAAAGGATCTATCACTTATTGCCTACACAGATGCAGATTGGGCAGGTTGTATTGATGATCAACGAAGCACCAGTGGAGAAACGTTCTACTTGGGTGAGTGTTTAGTATCATGGTTAGGAAAGAAACAATCATCAGTATCCTTATCTACAGTCGAGGTAGAGTATATTGTAGTAGAAACATGTTGTATAGAGGTTTTATGGATGAAACAAACTCTAACAAATATACAGGTTGAGTATGATGAGTCCATTCCAATTTATTTTGATAATACAAGAACCATCAATATCTCAAAGAACCTGGTGATGCACTCCAAGACGAAGCACATTCCAATAAAATATCACTTTCTACGGGAACAGGTTGCAGAAAAGAACATCAGAGTTGAATATGTGGGCACAAAATAAAAAGTAGCAGACATCTTTACAAAAAGCCTTCCATGGGAAGCCTTTGAGTATCTTCAAAAGAGACTAGGAGTAATTTCTACTCCAAAATGAATGCTTTTTAATGCTTATCTTATATGTCTTAGATTTACACGAGGAAGTACCATAAAGAGGACAATTGAGGTTGGAAGATCAGTTTCAGAAAGAGTTCAATTAGGGGGAGTATCCCTAAGGACAGTTCAATTAGGGGGAGCAGCCACGGATGGAAAGATACCTTTTCCATTGATGACAAAGGGGGAGATATTTATCAGATGCAAAGCTAAATGCTTGGAGAAAGAGCATAGAGGCATGGTTCTAGGGGGAGCGATGGTCATAGGGGGAGAAACCCCAAAGGGAGATACTCCTTTCCATTGATGTCAAAGGGAGAGAGATAGAAACATTGATGAGGAGTATAAGAATGAATGTTATAATGACTAAGTATTGTCATCAATGCCAAAGAGGGAGATTGTCAGACAATTAGCTTAGGTTGATGGACAGTTGGTATGGATTGTTGGTTGTCATTGATTTCAACCACTGGAGAGTGATATTGTAGATTTATGTCAACCCTTAGTGATTGATGTCAACCCTTGGAGAAATTTGATTGATGTCAACCCTTGGAGAAAGTCCGGTAGCAAATTTTGGTAGCACATAGGTTTAGGTAATGGACCCAAGGTTGTTTCATGTATAATGGTATGAGTTTTAATATATTTGAAGGTAAGCCTATTCTAGAAGGATATTACATGTCATTCCATTTCCGGTGGTATGTGGAATGTCACATAACTCCTCATGGTTAGAGAGTTATGGCCATGAGAAGTTGGAGAACCCAGGTTTGTGTAACGGACCCAAGTTTGTTTGATGGATAATGGTATTTGTTTTGATATATTTGTAGGAAATACTATTCTATGTGGATAGTACATGTCATGCCATTTCTAGTGATATGAGGAATGTCACATAACTCCTCGTGGTTAGAGAGTTATGGCCATGTGAAGTTGGAGAACCCTCATGAGTCATCTAGAAGCCCCAAAAGGTCAAAGTAGTCAAAGTGGTTTAAGAGATTTTAGAAGGTAAATAATAAAGTGAAGTGATGAGTGTACTATAATTAAAAGTGAATACAAAAGAAATTATTTAAATAATAAATTTAATGGAGAAATTAGAAGTGGGTTAACCCTAAAATAAGGAAAGTGGGTTAAGATGGTTAAAAGGTAACCCCTTGAGGAAGCTACATGAAAGTATAAATAAAAGGAAAGACTCTCTCATTTTAATGACACTTGAGAATATTAAATATCTAAATATGAATGAGGTAACCAAAGGATATTTAAGCCATATTTTAGAGGGAAGGTGAAGCAAAGAAGGTCGAAATTCAAGGGAGGATAAATTCTTTTGATGATGCTTTCTAAGGTATGCTATTTACAAGTCATCTCACCATTTTTGAAATAAATGTTTTTCTAGAATGATTCAGACCTTGAAATTGGGATTCCATTGAGGAAACATATTCAAGTAGTTGTGGTAAACATTTCATCTTGTGGGTCGTTGTATTTTTGGAGTTACACTCCGTGGAAAATAGTGTTTGTGGCTAGTCCTAAAACTAGTCTAAAACAGGTGTTTCGGATAAAAACGTCATAACTTATTCATAATAGATCAAAATTCAGTAAGACCAAATTTTTTGATTAGAGTATAGTCTGTAGTATTCTGTGTACAATTTTTATGTCCATAAAACAAATATTCTGTATAGGGCACACTCTATAAATTCTCTCTATAGAATACGCCAGAATTCAACAAGGTATGACATTTTTGATATAAATCCTTTTTTGAGAGGTTCCAAGTAGTGAAACCTACAGGAATTGCACAAAATACATTGAAGAACATTTTGTGTCATTTTCATATCGTTATTCATTACAAGTACATAGTTATGATTATTGGAAGTTAGGGTTGTTGACTAATCGAAAACTAGTCATGGGAGACTAAAGTAAAATTTGATGAAAATGCTAGTATCTTGTTAAGGAAGGTTTGCAGGTATGTGATCATATACACCAATTCTATCACAGAGTTACAAATCATATTTGGATGAATAAATTTAAGAGGGATTTTGGTTGAGGTTGGTTCATGGTTGATTCACTTGTTTATGGTACAGGTTGATTACAGGTTGAGGTACAGGCTGGTGCATGGTTGATGGACTTGTTTATGGTACAGGTTGATTACAGGTTGATTGATACAGATTTACAGTGGTATATCTCACAGTGATAGTGTGACAGTGGTTCCATCATTATACTTCTATGTCAAGGTGGTTGGACAGGACAAGGATAGGTGGTTGTAGCCAGAGAACATAGGGGGTTGTAGCCTCCTTATGGTTGTAGCCAGAGAATTGGGGAGTTGGATATTCCCTCAGGTTGTATCCTGAGAAACTAGGGGGTTGGAGCCTCCTTCCAGTTGCAACTAGAAAACAAAGGAAGTTGGTGCTTCCAATGAATGTAATTATTCAAGACATATAAGAAAAAACATTCTGTGTTTTTCTCCTGCTTCGGGTTTCCACGTAAAAAAACTAGTGTGTTGTATATGTGTATGATTACTCATTTGTTCATTGTTTATTTATTCTACAATTACTGATGATAATGCTACATTGATATTATATGGTAAAAAAGGATTAGATTTCTCTATTACTAATTCACCCCCCCCTCTCAGTAATCCAACAAAATTCCCCTCCCCTTCATACAAGTGTTGTTTGTAATGCTTGAATAATTTTGGATGCCTCTGTATAAAAGACTCATCTTCCCAAGTGTAATCTTCAGCAGGTAGTTTCCTCCACTGAATGATATACTCTAGAATGGATCTAGTCCTCAGCTAGTGAATTCGTGTGTCAGTGATAGCTTCAGGACCCAATATGATTTTTCCTTCCTTGTCAAGTTCTGGAAATATAGTTTGAACTGGGATATTTTCACCTATAACCTTCTTTAATCATGAAACATGGAAAACTGGGTGTACTCGTGAAGATGCAGGCAACTCCAATTTGTATTCCATAGTACCAATCTTTTTCAACACCTTATAAGGGCCATAGTGCTTTGGTGATAATTTATTATCCTTCTTGGCTTGCTTGAAGAGGGAAGAAGTGATGGAAGGAGGGTGGTATCCATAGAGTGCCATAAATGGTGTATTTTTGTTGCAGTATGAAAGGAAGTGTTATACCACCATTCTGCCAAGGGTAACAATTTGAACCATTGTGTTTGTTTATCAGAGACAAAGCAACAAAGGTATCCTTCCAGACATTTGTTCACTATCTCAGTATGTCCATCAAATTGAGGGTTATAGTATGAGCTATGATCCAATTGAGTACCCAAACAAGAAAATAATTCCATCCAAAAATGTCTAGTGAAGATGGGATATTTGTCACTTAAAATAATCTTTGGGCTTCCATGTAGATTTTGAACTGTCTCCATGAATGCAGTGGCAACTCTAATCTTTTTAAAGGGATGAGAGAGTGCACAAAAGTGTGTGTACTTGGTCAGTCTATCAACAATCACTATGATGACAATATTTCCTTTAGACTTCAGTAACCTTGTGATGAAATCCATGGAAACCTCCTCCCAGCGCTGACTTGGGATGGCTAATGGTTGTAAAAGACCTCGGGCCTTAATTGTTTCCACCTTAATTTGTTGGCAAATCAAACATTCTGCCACAACCCTTTGAACATTAGTTTTAAGGGCATCCCAAAAAAATTCCTTCTTGACCCTATGGTAGGTTTTCAAAAATCCTGAGTGCCCTCCTACCGGAGATGTGTGCAATTCCAATAGTACCTTTTGTTTGAGTTGGGAGTTCTTAAATAAATATAAGCGATCTTTGTACCACAGTGAATTCTTTTTCCATGTAAAGGTATCTGATGCACTGGAATACTATTGCAACCCTCGAATGAGAGTCCACACATTTTCGTCACTCTTCCATTCATCCCTTGCTTCTATTATTCAATTGGGTTGGATGATCGAGATAACACAGAGAAAGGCCTCAACATATTCATCCTTTCTTGAGAGTGCATCTGCCACAAGATTTTGCTTCACTTTTTTATAGATGATTTAAAAATCATAACCCAATATTCTGGTCACCCATTTTTGTTGTTCTTCTGAATATAGTCTTTGTTCCAACAAGTATTTAAGACTATCATGATCTATTTTGACCTTTAAGTGCCTACCTATTAGGTAAGGGCGCCATTTCTTCAATGCATGTAGTATTACCATCATTTCCTTCTCATAAATAGGTTTGTGTAAGTCCTTTCCCTTGAGTGGACAACTTTCAAAAGAAAGGGGCCTTCCTTCTTGCATTAGAATAAAACCAATGTCATTTCCTAAGGCATCACATTCCACAATAAAGGTTTTTTTGAAGTCTGGTGTGTTCAATATAGGAGATTTGCACATTGCCTCTTTAAGTTGTTCAAAAGCTTGATTTTCCTCTAGAGTCCATGAAAATTCATCCTTCTTATTTAATGTCATTAAAGGTGTTGTTATTCTTCCATAGTTACAAACAAACTTGCGGTAGTAACCTATCAAACCCAAAAATGCTCTAAGGTTCTTCAATGTTTTGGGAATCGGCCAGTCCATCATGGCCTTAATCTTGTTAGGGTATACCTTGACACCTTCATGAGATACAATATGACCCAAATACTCTACCTCCTTCACCCAAAAGAAAAATTTGGATGGTTTGGCATATAGTTGTTTCTCCTTTAGTAGTTGTAGCACCTTGTCAACATGTCACACATGATCCTCCCAAGACTTTCTATAGATTAGTATATCATCAAAAAATACTAACACAATTTCAAAGGACGGGATTGAAAATGGAATTCATCAACCCTTGGAATGTGGAAGGTACATTTGTAAGGCCAAAAGACAGACCAAAAATTCATAATGGCCTTCATGAGTTCAAAATGTATTTTTTGGGATATATGCTTCCTTCATTCTAATCTGATGATACCCCAACTTTGTGAAATAGATTTCTCCATCTAGTTCATCTAAAAATTCATCAATGACAGGAATGGGAAACTTATCTTTAATAGTGATCTTGTTGAGATCTCTATAATCTGGACACATACTCCATGAGCCATCTTTCTTGAGTACCATTACCACGGGTGCAGAGTAAGAGCTTTGGCTAGGTCTAATAATGTAAACCTCTAATAATTCTTCAACCATATGCTCAATTTCACTCTTTCGGGCATAAGGGTATCTCTAAGGCCTGATGTTAGGAGGAACACTCCCGAGAATGAGGTGAATAGCATGATCATGATTTTGAGTGGGTGGAAGACCTTTGGGAATATCTTCAAATACTTTGGAATGCTTATCAATAATCCCTTGGAGATCTAGGGGAATAGATGGCTTAGATGTTTGAACATATAGTGAGCATAGTTGTGAAACTACACCCTGATGCCCCTTTTTTAATAATTTTGTTATGCCATTAGATCTTATCACCTTACCGGTTTCCCAGTGATACCCCTTAACTCAATTTATTTTCCTTCTAATGAAAATTTCATGAAAATTTCTTGAAAATTAAAAGATATTGTTCCTAATGATTGTAACCATTGGATTCCTAGTACGATATCAACACCACCCATGGGTATAGAAATCATTGGACTATTGATTACATATTCCCCCATAGTAAGATTGATCTTATTGCATTTTATTGATCAATTAATAGTTCTTCCATCTACAATCATTACTTGAAACTTTGGTGTTGGATATACAAAGTAATTGAGATCTTGGCCAATTTATAGTAAATGAAATTATGAGTACTACCAGAATCAATTAGTACTATTACCTTTTTATTTTTGATATATCCTTCGATCTTGAGGGTTTGAGGAGTGCTAATTCCAACCAATGCATTACATGATATCGTGGGAGTCAACTCTTCAAAATAAATCGCTTCTACATTTTCATCTTGAGATGGTTCTTGTTCTCATTCTTGTTCTTCTTCCTATTCACAATCTATGTAGAAAAATTTCTTCTCACCACACTTATGTCCCTTACTGTACTTGTTGTCACAATTAAAGCATAAACCTTTTTCTTTTATTTCCTCCAATTGTTGAGGTGTCAACCTTGTAGGTTGAGGTGTTTTAGAAGATGGAACATTATTTTCTCAATAGATGTTAGGAGTGGTCCTTCTAGTATCCAAAGCCATATTTTTAATTTCAAAATTTATTGCCACTCTAAATGCATTCTCCAATGATTTGGGTTCCCAAAGGAAAACCTCATGTTGAATGTTATCCTTTAAAGTTACTATGAATACATCAATCGGGTGCTCATCTAGAATATTTGTTACCTTTATATTAAATCTTTGGAAGTTCTCAATGTGCTCTGCAACTCAACCCTTTTGCTTGAGATTTATCAATTGTCTAAAGAAAATATTTCTCATTGTATCCTCATAGTGTGCTATCATTTATTCTGTGAACATTTTTCAAGTGACGAGTGATTAGCGAGAAAAAATCCATCGATACCACACAAATTGATTGTGTTCTAAATATAGAGAAGCAATTCGTACCTTTTGTGTATGTGGCACATCATGATATGAAAGAAGTGCTCCATCTGAAGTATCCATGTGATTGGATCCTTGCCATCAATATTCCTCATATCGATCTTAGGAAAGTGGTTGGTATTCAACCCAAAGTTGGAGTTTCTCCATTCTTGATTCATCTTCTTTGTGTCCTCATCATGAATTTCATGGGATACATTTTCACTTCCAGGTGTCCTCTCTATTAGAAAAATTTCCAATCCTTCCATGATCTCCTTTTTTAAACCCTCCATATTAGCATCCATTATTGCCTCCAACTTAGCTTCAGCTAAATTCATCATCCCTTGTAGTTCATCTTTTGTTATTGTATTCTTTTGTAAATCATGTATGTCTCTGCGCATTTCTTCACCTTCATCAAGAGTCCAAGTAGGATTGTTTGGAGGCTTAATTGGTGTAGAAGTTTCCTTTTTTGGTGGCATGTTGGCCAAGTTCCACTAGAATATGCCATCTAGGAAACAACTACCATTATGCAGCAATTTCCTCATTTTAAGCCTTGAGGACAAGGCTCTTTTTCAAGGGGGAGTGAATTTTAGGGACCTAACCCCTCACATAGATAGAATAATATATTTTCCATGTATTAAAGGCCAACATTAGTTAATAATGCCTAAATATATTTTCCATGTAATAAATGTTGACGTTACTTAGTAAGGCCTATTTAATAAATGTGAACAAGCCAATGTAAGAAGACCTAATATAAGACTTTGTTTCTAGAAATATATTCCTCTAGAATGTTCCTTAGAACATAGAATTAGTATAAATAAGAGTAAGAGGCGTGAAAAATCTTGTCTTTAGAATTATTTTAATAGAGCTCTTCTCTGCTAGAGGTTAACCCCTAAAAGAGACAAGTGAACATTGCTTTTTTTGAATAAAGGTGTTATTTCTAGTGTTGTTCTTCTCATATTTTTTTGTTCCATTGATATTTGTTGAATATTCATGTTTCTGCATATTATATTACATCTTGTACCATACAAAGAACAAGACCAAGAGATCTACATCAAAAAATAAATTTCTCATTTGTCACTGCTGCAAGAATAGAGGACATACCATAGACTTTTGTTGGTATGCAAATACATGCTCACATTGTAGAAATAAAGGCCATTGTGAGACAACCTACTAGCAGAAGAAAGCCATGTTTCGTAGTCATAATGGTTTCTAGAAGTTGAATGGAAAGAACGACTCTCCAATACAACAACATACATGGAGGCACATGGAGAGGAGGAGTATGAAAAATAATACTTGTAGCAGCCACGTGAACTTTTGCCACCATTGCAAGTTGAGTGGACATTGGGAAGCAATGTGTTGGTGGATTCACCTAAAGCTTCACTCTAGAAACTACATAATGAAGAGAAGAGTGTGGAGAGTGAAGAGAGTAGAAGGTGAAGAGATACTCCTCTCTCCTATTAAAAGAGAACATGTTTCCAAGAGAGTTGTAGAATATGTTTCCAAGAGATAATCCTCTCTCCTATTAAAAGAGAAGATGTTTCCAAGAGAGATACTCACATCTCTTTTCTTTTAGAGATAGGGTACCCCATATTTTTTCTTTCAGAGATAGGCCACCCCAACAATTTGTGTTCTACATTTTTTTTCTATCTTATTAAGTAATAGAAGTTGGGTTTCACTGTATTTTTGTGTTCTCTTCTATATTTTTATGTATTTCATTGTTATATCTTGGTTATATTTATGTCTACGTGTCATTCTCAAAATAATGTGGATCAGTGGTATCAGAGCAAGCTGCTCCTTTTAGTTTCTCAGAATAGGTCACTGATGAGGTCAGGGTATAGAGAGTTGAGTCTCGAGCTAGTTTCACTTGAGGACAACTACTCTTGCCAGCCCAAGAAACCTCCCATGGCAGAAGAAAAGAGAGATGACAAACGAGAGATTCTTTCAGGATGTTTCTCGAGGAATCTCTCATGTGACAGTGGAATGCGATGATGGACAACTTCACTCAGATCCTTCGAAGACTGTCGATGGTAGTGGTTGAGGCATCTTCGACAAGAAGCCATTTCACAAGTGCAACACCCTTCAAGTTGCAAGTCAATTTTGATATCCCCTTATTTGAAGGCCAGATATATGTAGATGCTCTAGAAAAATGGTTGAATCTACTAAAAGTTTATTACTCTGTCCAAAAATTTTCCAACAGTGAAAAGATCACCTTCACACTCCTTAAAGCTCTTCCCCATGTCAAAACTTAGTCAGAAGGTTACTGGGAGAGGTACACCACAGATGAATCTACACTATTTGGGAGAGAACCCACTTGGGTGGCCTTTGTACATGACCTAAAGGAGGAGCTCTACCATGTTGGACACTATGATGACCAATACATGAGATGGACAAATCTTTGTTAGAAAACAGACCAGCCAGTGTTGGAGTACACCAACATCTTTCATACCTTGCACTCAAATATAGGTATCAAAGACTTCAATAAACACCTAGTTTTGAAGTACCATAGTGGTCTACATAGGTACATCCAAATAAAGATGGATTTCTTGGACATCTCTTCACTAGGAGATTCTTATTAATATGCAGTCAAAAATGAGCAAAAATTCAAGAAGAAGAGTAAGTGGGAGAAGCATGGAAAAGGAAAATCTAACTCACATAATGAAGAATAGAGTAAGGAAGGAAAACCTCAAGAGAGCCATCCCCAGATGTAGGCAAAGAAGGGTAACAGGAAGTGTAATCTACCTCAAATTTACCATACAAAAAAAACTTTTCTGATCGTGAACTCTTTGAATTTCATTACAATGATTACTTGGTAGAAGGGAAGATCCTGACCAACTCTTGTTATAAAAAAAAACTGAGGTATAAATCCTAAGCCAGACTTACTACAAATGTTATAGCTACATCATCTTAACTCACTTCTAATAGAAAAGATTGTAAGGGTAAACCTCCAAGGTTCTAGCAATTTCCTTCTGCCTTCGTTCTATTTACTTATATGTATCTGTAGGTATAGGAAAATAATATTCGAACTCAGATTTCAATGTTACAATTCACTCTTTAAAATAAGGACTTATGTTATAGCTCATTCTTTAACATGAGATCTCTAATTTTGTGCACATGTCCACTTAAGTAAATTACTCTTGGGACACAATATTTGAATTCCATCTATAAAGCAATGAGGGCGATCATAGTGAATGTTCTAGTCCAATATCAAAGGAACTTTGATAAACGAGGGTTATGTTAACCCTCATTATCCTGACTTAATGTGTTCCAATGAAGATTTAACTTGGTCAGACTGCTAGTTAAATCTAGCGCCATGTATTTGAAATGGGATTTGATTTTTGTTGAGCCACGAAGGGGGTCTGATCGTGACATTCTTTAAGAAAATGAAAGGTCCGCTGTCATTAGTAGTTAAGACTCCGTAACCACCATTAATGATAGTCCTGCGAGTGTAAGTTACAAGGAAATCACCTGAATTTTCAACCAATGTGTCACATTGGTTCTGCCCATATCACATGGCTAACTGTCCTTTGTACCCTTCACATTTAATCTGAGAAAAGAAAGTGTTGCTTAGGGCTTCAGGGGTTTACAGTTTTTCATTATTGAGTTCTGCGAAGGGGCTCTGTGTATTGTTTCTTAGCAGCGAAAGATGTTTTTATGGAGGTCATTCCACCGATGCGTCTGATGGCGTGGACCAATTCCCTGGTAAGTCTTCCTTAACCATAATCCATAGTTGAGTAAATTAGATGGAGAAAAATGGGAAAGTCAGTAGAGTACTACTATAATCGTTTTGCAACTGTTGTTAGGTTCTCTTTCCTTTTGTTGAAACCTTGTCCTATTATTTCTTCTTTGGAATACTTCCATAGTCATCACATTCCTGGGGAAATGATTCCCTTTGAAGTTATCGATATTTCCCCCAATTTTTCTTAGAGGGAAGGTAACCATTATTCATTTGTCCATACTCCGGGGTATAGGTTTTTATATCTTTGCTGATAATGGGGTTCCTTACGGACCCTCTAGTAACCTGCGTCGGGACTCAAGTCAACTGTTGTAATATAGTTGTATCTTATTCTTTTGCTTGTCTTAAATTCTCTAAATCTTAATTTTTGGTTGGTAATGAAATGAATTGATACTGCTGCCAATGTTGAGCAGTCCAATGATACTATCCTGCGGTTCATTATGATCCTTACTTATACAGTTATTGTATTTATCGTGGTATAGTAAATTGGATTCAAAAGCTGGGGCATCTCGGTATCATTTGTCGCCTTAACACCACTATGTGCCATTTGGTTCTGGACGGCTCTGTGTAGTTCCAGTTTAGTTATAAATTTTATACCATGTTTGCGCACAGTATGTATTACATCATTTATGCATTATAAGGACTTGATACTGTGGATTAATACATTCCATTAAAATCATCAATTGTTGTGTAAGTATTTCCTCATTGTTGGTTTTGCTTCATTTCCAATGATTTATATGAGCACTAATGATGGGACCTGTTGATGTGAGGGTACCCATCAAAGGTTAAAGCACCATGCACCCTCGGCATGGTGTATATCCAGACAGAGGGCGATGAGGTGAACAGAGGAAGAGAATGGGCCTGCCAAATGGAAGTTGAGTATCATTCAAGCATACCCTGATTGTGAACAATCACCATTCTGTTATCGTTTCTTTTACTTTTCTTTCATATTATGCTACTAATTATAGGGTACACCTTTGCAGGGCTTCAGTCTATGCAAGTTTCAGATAACTGCCCCTGTTCTTGGCACAAAAGGTATTTGGGTTCCAATCCCATCTCCTCTCAGTTTTAACTCTACAGGTGCTAGGAAAATGGCTCGTGGATCCATCCAATTTTTCATTTTCAATTAGTTTTTTTCAACCCTCTGTATAGTTAGGATGAAGTGTAACCCCTCTTGCATAAAGGTTTGTATTCGATTTTGAGTTTTGTCAAACTATGTAATAATTTTTTTGACTTCCTGGCACGACTGGTATATGTAAAAATTACTACACAAGACTCTTTTGAAAAAAGGGGAAACGAATGTCGGGTGCTTTTATTCAAATTTTCCCCACTCTAGTCTCAGACTAACTCTATAATTTTGTTTCCATGGCTATTGTCAATTAAGCCATATTTCAGTTATGCATTGTATAAAAGAAAACACTTTATAATCCTGAGATTTATACTCTGTGAATCAATTTTATTGTACAAACATTTCGATTGATAATACTTAATGCCACGGCATCTATCAGAACGTTTTTGCCCTAATTTCGAAGGGCTCTGATGAACATTGTGGTTATGTAGCTTTCTTACTGTAATTTTTGGATGTGTATAATTTCTTCTATACTTTAGATCTTTGGTTATTGGCCAGAACAGATTGACAGCCCCGTTTACTAAAATAATTGTTTTCATATGAAAAAAAATATTTCTATTAGTCTGGTACCATTTCTCAGACGAGTTATAAATTTGAATATCAAGGTTTGCGAATTTATCGGATATGTGTAAACCCAGTCCTAGGTTCTAGAATAGTTCTTTTTAGAATTTATCGGCCCTCACGCCTCTAGCATTTAGTTATATATAACCATAGATTCTTGTTAAGTTTTAAATTTGTTCGAAGTTAGATTCCAGAACTTAAAGTATGGTGAATTATATCTAAGTCAGATAATAATTTCGAGTAAATAAATCGTCATGACCTGTAGTTGTTTTTCTGTTGAAATAATTTGTTTACTTACATAATATGACATCAGATATCTGCATAAGTGAGTGTCTGTTGTAGTCATTCCATTTTTGTTTAATCAGTAATGCCTATGCAAAGTACCAACTATAAATAGATATATATATATATATATATATATATATATATAGTTTTGCCTAGAGATTCAAATACAGAAGAGACAAATCCAAAATTTGGTTATCTGTTATAAACTTCATATAGACGAATAGATTTTATCCATGGAAAATATTTCACTTTTAACACAAACAGATGCATTACAACAGGCATATATAATCATTCAAGGAGAGGAGGAAAAAAACATATCTGAACTAGTTCGCGGGAAGACAAAGGGAACAACCACGTTCCTCCCAACTGTAGAACAGGGCAACCAATTCACTTGTTCTTATCACCCCCTAGCCTGATCATGAATCCATGAGGGTTAACTTGGAACTCCTCCTCAACAACGTCATTTAATCTTCAGAAAAACTTCTTCTTGCCTCACACTTAGCAGTGAGTGTTCATAACAGTAAGAGGTAATCCATTTTCCCCAACATACTTGTCAGCGTCATGCCTCCTCTCATATGTTATATATGCAAAGTCATTTATTTTTTTTTTGCCTAGGTCTTTTCCCTCCCTTGGGAATTTTTGCAGCTTTCCAAATCCYTGATTTTCAGGGGTTGCCAATGGCCAAATCCTTGATTTGTCACTTGTAAAAATCAGTCCAGAGGTAGTTCCAACATGTTCCCCTCTCATGGAGTCATGGTCAACTAAATTTAACATGGTTGTTGCATTTGTCCTCTTGCAATAAATAAAACAATATTTTGTTTTACATACAAGTGTCATAATCAATTTTTAGTTGGGTCAGATTAGGTCTCTGCCCAACAATCATAATAAATAATTACAATTTATCAAGTTCGAAATTCAGAATTTCCATAAATGGCAAAAATTTTCCAAATTCGAATTTACTAAAAACGGAATAGTTTTTCTAACAAATTTTGACTTTCAAAAATACTTTATTTTTTTGGGGGGATGTCACATCCTTTCCCCCTTCAATAAAACACTGTCCTCAGTGTTCGTTCATTTTTCTTGGAACAGGATTGGATGAGATTTCCGCAAATCTCTCTCCAATTCCCAAGTGGCCTCCTCGAGACTAAAGTGCTTCCATTGCACCTTTACTTGAGTGACAACTCTGTTTCGAAGTGTTATTTCTCTCCGGTCCAGAATACGCAAGGGTTCCGCCTGGAACTCACCTTCTCATTCCACCTGTACCAAGTTCCAATGAATCATATGAGTAGGGTCGTTAACATATTTTTTCAATAAAGAAACATAAAATACATTATGAATTTTTAGATTCGCTAGAAGTGCAAGTTGGTATGCCATGGGTACAATTCGAGCTAGTATCTCGAAGGGCCCACAAAACCTAGGTGCCAGCTTAGCACAGTTTTCGAGTTTTAGTGAACTTTTCCTGGCTTTGACTTTTAAGTAAACATGACCCCCCACTTGGAACTCCAAGTGTCTTCTTTTTTGGTCCACATAACTCTTCTGCCTATCCTATGCCTCTTTTAAGTTTCGTTGTACCTTTCTTACCATATTTTCCATTTCTTGGAGCATCTCTAGTCCAACCATAAGTATGTTGGTCAGGTTGTCCCAACTAATTGGAGTCGTACACTTCCTGTTGTACAGTACTTTGAAGGGGCTTAGCTTAGCCGAAGTTTGGTACCCATTGTTATATGCAAATTCTACCAGGTGTAGATAGTCTTCCCATTTGCTCGGTTTTGTTCTTACGTACATGCAGAGCATATCTTCTACGATTTGGTTTGTCCTTTCGGTTTGTCCATCCATTTGTGGATGATAGCTCGTACTGAAATTCAGTTTGGTATTTATCCCTGCAAACAATTCCTTCCAAAAAGCGTACGTGAACTTTACATCTCTATCTGAAATTACTATTTTAGGAATACCATGCAGTCTAAAAATTTCTTTCATAAATATTTCAACAATGTTTATAGATTTAAAAGTAGAATTTACTGGAATAAAGTGTGCAGACTTACTGATTTTATCGATTACAACCATGATAGAGTCATTCTATTTAAGAGTTTTGGGCAAACCTGTAATAAAGTCCAGTGATATGGTCTCCCATTTCTATTCTGGTATTGGTAATGGTTGTAATAGGCTAGCTGGATTCCGGTGTTTGGCCTTTACCTGCTGACAGTCTTGGCACCTAGCCAAGTATTCTGTTGTTTCGCCCTTCATATTAGGCCAATAGAAAAATTTCCTGAGTGTTGTTATCATTTTCTGGTATCCTAGATGACCAGAATACGGTTTCTTATGCACTGCATCAAGAACTGTTATCTTTAACTCTGTTGAATCAGGTATGTAAAGTCTATTTTTAAAATGTAGTAACCCATGTTTATCGATACTCAGGTCTCATTCATGTGAGTTTGTTGTAGTGTCATGTAATTCCTCCACTAACTTAGTGTAATTTTCGTCATTAATACCTATCGTCCTTATTCTCTATTCCAGATCTCTTTTTGCCCTACTGACGTTTATCTCAAATATCCTGTGGACTCTTCTGCTTAAAGCATCTGCTACCTTATTTTCCTTATCTTTGCTATGTCTTACCTCAAAGTCGAATTCGCTAAAAAAGGCAAGCCACCTTGCTTGCCTTGCGTTAATATCTAGTTGGTTGAATAGGTATTTCACCTCGCTATTATCTATCAATAGTAGAAACTTTCTGCCCATTATGTAGTGTCACCACATTTTTAAGGTGTGTATTACTGCTGCCAATTCTAAATCGTGAGTGACATAGTTTCTCTCATGTTCCTTTAACTTCCGGGACTCATAGAAAATAATGTGTCCTTCTTGAGTTAGGACACCACCTAATCCTTCGTTAGTCGCATCAACACAGACCATGAAGTCTTTATCTGGGTCTGCTACCTTTCGAATGGGTGCGATCGTTAATAATTCCTTCAACTTATTAAAAATATATTGGCACTTTTGCAACCAGTTAAACTTGGTCTCTTTCTTTTGTAATGATGTGATGAGGTAGGCTATTTTGGAAAACCCCTCTATAAATCTGTGATAGTATCCGGTGATTCCCATGAATGATAGGATGTCTGCTACATCCTTCGATACCGTCCATTCCATAATGGCTCGTACTTTCTCAGGGTCGACTGCAATTCCTTCTACATAAATGACATGTCCTAGGTATTGTATCTTCTTCTGATAAAATTTGCACTTATCAAATTTAGCATACAATTGGTGTTTCCTCAAAGTTTGCAGGACGATTCTTAAGTGTTCTTCGTGTTCTTCTTCTGTTTTTGAATATACCAATATATCGTCAATAAACACCAACACGAATTTGTCCAAGTATTGACTAAAAATACTATTCATGAAGCACATGGATGTGGCTGGCACGTTAGTGAGTCCGAAAGGTATGACCAAAAATTCGTAATGTCCATATCTTGTTCGAAAAGTTGTCTTGCTTACGTCCTCATCTTTTATCCTAACTTGATGATATCCATATCGTAAATCCAACTTCGAAAATATATTTTCCCCACCTACTTGATCGAACAAATCATTTATCCTACGTAAAGGGTACTTGTTTTTAATAGTCACTTTGTTCAATTGTCTATAGTCAATACATAATATTAGAGTACTATCTTTCTTCTTCACAAAGAGAATGGGTGCTCCCCAAGGTGAAACACTCAGTCTAATATACTCTTTGTCCAATAACTCCTACAATTGAATTTTCAATTTCATCAATTCTGGTATACTCATTCGTTAAGGTGCTTTCGAGTAGGGGTTGAACCAGGGAGTAGGTCTATGGAGAAGTCTATTTCTCTTCTAGGGAGTAATTCAAGTATTTCATCAACGAATACATCTCTGAAATCATGTAAAACAACAAAGTCGTCCAATTTAGGTTTGTCTTTCTTTTCTAACAGGTTTGTTACTTGGACGACATAAACTTGACATCCATTTCTCATGCATTTATTGAATTGCATCTTGGAAACTTGTCTAACTGATACAGGTTTTGGTACACCTTGGGTTGTTCTAGTAGTGTCATAATCGCCTTTATATTTAAGTGTCTTTGTATAACAATCAAGTACTGCCTTGTGATTTTCCAACCAATCCATTCTGATAATCATATCATAATATCCTAGGAGTAGGATGTTCATATTTGTCCTTATATTCTGACCATCTAAGCTGAACTCAAAATAAAAAATAAATTCAACTACTTTCCTTTTAGTTCTGGTAGCTAGTTGTACCAGCCATGATTTTGAATGCTTCAGTTTCTTAAGTTTATTTGACTCTACTATACCAGGAGTAATATCACTTAACATATCTTGAGGGTCAATTAAAATAGAAATTCAAGTGTCATTGATTTGACCTTCAATTTCTACCACAGAGGACTAGTGGTTAGATTTCCAACCATCTATGGCTGCATTTATTCGATGCAGGCTTCTGCCCACATCACCCACCATCGAGGCTTCCTACAAGTTATGAACAACAGTTCGGTTTTCTAAAATTAAACGTGGATAGTTCCTCCTTAGGTGAGGTTGTCCACATTCCCATCACTTTAACGGTTCACGAGGGCTGTCCCCAAACTTATTCATTCCCAGATTTACCGGTTTACTGTTGCCTTGCATATTCGGATGGTTGGAGTGAAAATATTTTCTTGGAAAGCTTTTGGCTACATTCCGGTAAGGAGCTGGCTGGTATCCCTTCTTTCGTTGGTTCATTCGATCTTGTTTCTTATCCTTCCAGGCTTTGGGAAACTTTGTCCATTGTTTATACTAATCATAGAACATTTGTGCTTTTCTGAATACTTCACTCAAGGATTTGGGGTTGCCAAACTCAATTATGTCCCTGTAGGACTATGGTAAATAGCTTAAGAATTGTTGGATTTTCACCTTATCCTCCCATATGTAAGGTACAAACCATAGTAATTCCAAGAATTTATTTAAAAGGTCTTCCATTGTCATCTATCCAAGTCTTAACTCGTAAATTTTTTCGTTTTCCTTTCATAGTAGCTTTCAGATAGGTACTGTTTTTTGAAGTATTTCTTGAAGTAATACCATTCCATCTGTTTCTATTTTAAGCCCTTTGCCAATTTCAGATCTTGCCACCAGATGTTGGCCTTTCCTTTCAGGTTATAAATGGTCATTCTGACTTTCATATTGCTGGAATAGTTGTATATTTGGAAATATTTTTTGATATCTAATAACCATGCCTCAGCTTCCTCACCTGTTCTAGATTCCCCGTCAAATGTAGCAGGTTTAATCTTCTTGAATTCCCCTTCAAGATGATCTACCTGTTTCCTTTTTCTGTCTGGTTTTTATTTATCTTTAGCTGAAGGGGTACCCTCAGATGAGTTGTCCTCTTTTTCTTCTTCAAGACCAAATTTCTTGGATGCCCTCTTACTGACCCCCTCTTCCTGTTTATCATCCTTTGGGATTTTTTTGGTTACTATGCTGCATAGTAGGACTTCATTTATCTCCTATTGTTCCTTTTGTGCTTTCTTCAGTTTCTCATTATCTGCTTTGAAAACCTGTAGTTCAAAAATAAGATTCCTCATTATTTCCAGTACTTTCGTAGGTGAGGTTCCGTCACTATTCTATCTTGGATCTCCCAGAGGTCCTTGCTCTGGATCCCCTTCCATTCTAATTTTTGCATCATCCTAAGATGCCATAATTCACACAAACAGAAAGGGTTTTTTGTTTGTAACAAAAAGGTTTATTAGTTTTTCTTAAATCAAATATATATCAAGCAACTACAGTGGCCTTGTTCAGGTCCAGTGTTGTAACCTTTTCTCTGATACCATATGTAATTTACCTCAAATTTACCATACAAAAAAAACTTTTTTGATCGTGAACTCTTCGAATTTCGTTACAAAGATTACTTGATAGAAGGGAAGATCCTAACCAACTCGTGTTATAAAAAAAAACTGAGGTATAAATCCTAAGCCCGACTTACTACAAATGTTATATCTACATCATCTTAACTCATCTCTAATAGAAAATATTATAAGGGTAAACCTCAGGGTTCTAGAAATTTCCTTCTACCTTCATTCTATTTACTTATATTTATCTATAGGTCTAGGCAAATAATATTCGAACTCAAATTTGAATGTTACAATTCACTCTTTAACATAAGGACTTATGTTATATCTCACTCTTTAACATGAGATCTCTAATTTTGTGCACATGTCCACTTAAGTAAATTACTCTTGGGACACAATATTTGAATTCCATCTATAAATCCATGAGCACGATCGTAGTGAATGTTCTAGTCCAATATCAAAGGAACTTTGATAAACGAGGGTTATGTTAACTCTCGTTATCCCGACTTAAGTTGTTCCAATGAAGATTTAACTTGGTCGGACTGCTAGTTAAAGATAACGCCACGGATTTGAAATGGGATTTTATTTTCGTTGAGCCAAGGAGGGGGTCTGATCATGACATTCTTTAAGGAAATGAAAGGTCCACTGTCAGGAGTAGTTAAGACTCCGTAACCACCATTAATGATAGTCCTGTGAGTGTAAGTTACAAGGCACTCACTTGGATTTTCAACCAATGTGTCACACCAGTTTTGTCCATATCACATGGCTAACTGTCATTTGTACCCTTCACATTTAACCTGAGAAACGAAAGTGTCTCTTAGGGTGGAGAAAAATGGGAAAGACAATAGAGTACTGCTATAATCATTATGCAACTGTTGTTAGGTTCTCTTTCATTTTGTTGAAACCTTGTCCTATTATTTCTTCTCTGGAATACTTCCGTAGTCATCACATTCCTGGGGAAATGATTCCCTTTGAAGTTATCAGTATTTTCCTTGGTTTTCCTTAGAGGGAAGGTAACCGTTCTTCATTTGTCCATACTCCGGGGTATAGGTTTTCATGACTTTGTTGATAATGGGGTTCCTTACAGACCCTCTAGTAACCTACGCCGGGACTCGAGTCGACTACTGTAAGATAGTCATAGCTTATTCTTTTGCTTGTCTTAAATTCTCTAAATCTGGAGTTTTGGTTGGTATCAAAATGAATTGATACTACCGCCAATGTTGAGCAGTCCAATGATACTATCCTGTGGTTCATTCCAATCCTTACTTATACAATTATTGTATTTATCGTGGTCTAGTAAATTGGATTCAAAATATGGGGCATCTTGGTATCGTTTGTTGCCTTAACACCACTGTGTGCCATTTGGTTCTGGATGGCTCTATGTAGTTCCAGTATAGTTAGAAAGTTTATACCATGTTTGCGCACAGTATGTATTACATCATTTATGCATTATAAGGACTTGATACTGTGGATTAATACATTCCATTAAAATCTTCAATTGTTGTGTAAGTATTTCCTCATTGTTGGTTTTGCTTCATTTCCAAGGATTTATATGAGAACTAACGATGGGCCCTGTTGATGTGAGGGTACCCATCAGAGGTTAAAGCACCATCCACCCTCGGCCTGGCATATATCTAGATAGAGGGTGATGAGGTGAATAGAGGAAGAGAATGGGCTTTCCAAATGGAAGTTGAGTATCATTCAAGCATACCCTGATTGTGAACAATCACCATTTTGTTGTCGTTTCTTTTACTTTTATTTCATATTATGCTACTAATTATAGGGTACACCTTTGCAGGGCTTCAGTCTATGAAAGTTTCAGATAACTGCCCCTGTTCTTGGCACAAAAGGTATTTGGGTTCCAAGCCCATCTTCTCTCAGTTTTAACTCTACAGGTGCTAGGAAAATAGCTCATGGCTCCATCCAATTTTTCATTTTCAATTAGTTATGTTCTGCCCTCCGTATAGTTAGGATGAAGTGTAACCCCTCTTGCATAAAGGTCTGTATTCGATTTTGAGTTTGATCAAACTATGTAATAATTTTTTTGACTTCCTGGCACAACTAGTATATGTAAAAATTACTACACAAGAATCTTTCGAAAAAATGGGAAACGATTGTCGGGTGCCTTTATTCAAATTTTCCCCACTCTAGTCTCAAACTAACTCTATAATTTTGTTTCTATGGCTATTGTCAATTAATCTGTATTTCAGTTATGCATTGTATAAAAGAAAACACTTTATAATCCTGAGCTTTATACTCTGTGAATCGATTTTATTGTATAGACATTTTTGTTGATAATACTTAATGCCACAGCATCTATTAGAACGTTTTTTCCCTAATTTCGAAGGGTTCTGATTAGCATAGTGGTTATGTAGCTTTCTTACTGTAATTTTTGGATGTGTATAATTTCTTCTATACTTTCGATCATTGGTTATTGACCAGAACAGATTGACAGTCTCGTTTACTAAAAGAATTGTTTCCGTATGAAAAACAATATTGCTATCAATCTGGTACCATTTCTCGGACGAGTTATAAATTTTAATATCAAGGTTTGTGAATTTATCGGATATGTGTAAACCCAGTCCCAAGTTCTAGAATAGTTCTTTTTAGAATTTATCAGCCCTCGCGCCTCTAGCATTTAGTTATATATAACCATAGATTCTTGTCAAGTTTTAAATTTGTTCAAAGTTAGATTCCAGAACTTAAAGTATGGTCAATTATATCTAAGTCAGATAATAATTTCGAGTAAATAAATCGTCATGACCTGTAGTTGTTTTTCTGTTGAAATAATTTATTTGATTACATAATATGACATCAGATCTTTGCATAAGTGAGTGTTTGTTGTAGTCATTCCATTTTCATTTAATCAGTAACGCCTATGCAAAGTACCAACTATAAATAGATCTATCTATATATATATATATATATATATATATATAGATAGATAGATAGATAGATAGATAGATAGATAGATAGATAGATAGATAGATAGATATATCCGCCTAGAGATTCAAATACAGAAGAGACAACTCCAGAATTTGGTTATTTGTTATAAACGTCATATAGACGAACAGATTTTATCCACAGAAAATATTTCACTTTTAACACAAACAGATGCATTACAACAGGCATATATAATCATTCAAGCAGAGGAGAAAAAAAACATATCTGAACCAGTTCGTGGGAAGACAAAGGGAATAGCCACGTTCCTCCCAACTGTAGAACAAGGCAACCAATTCACTTGTCCTATTCACCCCCTAGCTTGAACATGAATCCATGAGGGTTAACTTGGAACTCCTGCTTAGCAACGTCATTTAATATTTAGAAAAAATTCTTCTTGCCTCACACTCAGCAGTGAGTGTTCATAACAACAAGAGGTAATCCTTTTTCCCCAGCATACTTGGCAGCATCCTACCTCCTCTCATATGCTATATATGCAAAGTCATTTTTTAATTTTTTTTAGCCTAGGTCTTTTCCCTCCCTTCGGAATTTTCACAGCTTTCCAAATCCCTGATTTTCAGGGGCTGCCAATGGCCAAATCCTTGATTTTCCACTTATAAAAATTTATCTAGAGGTAGTTCCAACATGTTCCCCTCTCATGGAGTCATGGCTAGCTAAATTTAACATGGTTGTTCCATTTGTCCTCCTACAATAAATAAAACAATATTTTGTTTTACATACAAGTGTCATAATCAAATTGTTAGTTGGGCCAAATTAGGTCTCTACCCAACAGTCATAATAAATAATTACAATTTATCAAATTTGGAATTCGGAATTTCCATAAATGGAAAAAAGTTTCTAAATTCGAATTTACTAAAAACAGAATAGGTTTTCTAGCAAATTTTGACTTTCGAAAATACTTTATTTTTTTGTGGGGATGTCACAGGAAGTCTAAGAAAGACACCAGAAAGTGGTGTGAGTTCCACAACAAACCTTGGCACAATACTGATTAATGTATCTCAATAAATTCATTGGTGGTCAAGCTCAAAGACAAAGATTCGAACCTCGACTTGGACCTTGATTTAGAAAATAATAAAAAAGACATATCAGTGATGAAGAATTCACTGCTACTTTTGCAACTACAACAATCCAAATAGAAGAGGATCCTGAGAAGGGGGAGTGACTCTTCCATTCATAGATGTGGATGAAGGGGACCCCACTGCATTTTATTGTTGATAGCGGAGGCAAAAAGAACATCATCTCAGTAGAGGTTGTCAAGAAATTGTATTTTCCAACAACATCACACCCACAACCATACAACATTGGGTGGCTTCGCCAGGGTCAATCTTCGTGTCAGCCAGCAGTGTCGCATGTCCTACGGCATCAAGCCCTTCAAGGATGAGGTATTGTGTGATGTTGCCCCACTGGAAGTATGTGATATTTTATTAGGCCAGCCACATATGTGGAGGTGTCATTATGTTTATGAGTCTCGACTCCGTAGTGTCATTATTACTCTGGGGGGTCAGCTATACAGGATACTAGAGGTAGTTCTGACTATTGTCCTACCAAAACAATGCCACAAAGTAATCTCTCATACTGCAAAGTTTATCCTCTTCAGAATTAGATCAAAAGGTGAAAAGAAGGACACTGCAACCACAACATCCTTAGCCCAAGACCTTTCTATCCAACATAAGAAGATCAACAATATTGTAGAAGAGTACCACGATGTTCTTGATGCACCTACGAGGGTGCCTCCACACTGCCCAGTCAAGCAAGCTTATAATAGAACCCTTCATACTCTTCATTTTTATTCTTCACCGATAGAGTCCTACCACACTCAGGTAGATCATGCAGCTAGATTGGTTGAGCAAATCCAACCCCTCCAGCAATAGTTTCATGACAACCTTCAATAAGCTAAGAAGGAAAATGTATTCAGCAAGGAAAGCAAGGCACCAAGCTTCAGATTTAGCAGAAGTCTCCCCATATCCCATGGGAACTTGACTCAATGGGGACCATTGCTTCCTAAGGGGAGAGAAATGATCTGGATGGATCTCAGTGGCCATCCACCTTTTCCATGGAATCACCATTTTGAGCTTGCGGTTTTGATAAACCATGATATTCACCATTTTGATGGGGAATGGAATGTGATGTCATATTCACTTGTTAATTACAGACATCATGTAATGATTTCCTAGTGGTCTGATGTACATGCCTACAACATAGCATTAATGCACCGAATCCCATTATAACTCCACAGTTAAGAGAGCTCGGGCTAGAGTAGTATTGGGATGGGTGACCGCCTAGAAGTCCTTTTGTTTTACATGCCTATGGAATTTTATAAACTTAGTCCAATTTATCCCACATGCATCATCATAAATTTTCTCCTCTCACTCTCTCATATATAATTGAGGTGAAGGAGGCCCTTTAAGCATAAAATAGAGTATGATGTAAAACTTGTTCTGAATGAAGCATAGCCAACATCTCTTTTCTTTCAGAGATAGGCTACCCCATCTCTTTTATTTCAGAGATAAGCTACCCCATTCTGCCAATTTGTGTTCTACATTGTTTTTCTATCTTAGTCAGTAATAGAAGTTGGGTTTCATTGTATTTTTGTGTTCTCTTCTATATTTTTGTGTATTTCATTGTTATATCTCGGTTATATTTCTCTCTTCGTGTCATTCTCAAAATAATTCGGATCATCTATAGACTGTTTCAATTGTCTAGAAAGAGAAGAGACAGATTTGATTGATTAATTCAAAGGATTGAATGGTGAGACAAGTCGACATTTCCGACTATTAATGGTCTTTCGATTTACAAGGACATCTAGACCGAGTGGAAGCATAACGTGGCCACATAATTTATACGATCTATGCTAAAGTATGTTCAATAAACTGACGTGGGAGTTGATCATTGAACGAATAGGTAGTATGAGTGAGATATCAATTGGCAAGTTGAAGTGACATGACTCTCTCAACACAAGTTCACATACCTCGATGTCATGGCCATGGCTTCCTTGCAAAAATGAAGTTGACTATGCATTCGACCAAAACTACATGAAAGTAATAGGTGTGAATATGTATGTATATGAATATATATATATATATATATATGATATGATTGTGCAATAAATGTTCCCGAATTGGTCAAATTCGATCATGGATCTATTGGGAAGTTGTTTTATTCAAATCAACTGTCTCCAAGTTTCACTGAAGTACTATGGCAAGTGGATCAATGCTCAATTGAATATAAAAAAATTAATGATGTGGGTGTTAATACTACCAAAGAATGAAGTAAATCAAAGGATATAATATTTACTCTAAGTCATATTGCTGGAAGACTTGGTCATTATGGTCCACTGGTTGATCTGGTCCCGTTGAAAATTCTGAAACAATGATTTATGTACATTACATCTGATGTATTTCCAAAACAGTGTAGAACATATAATATTAAGGCATAAAAAGGTTGTGTATGAAGTTGTTTTATGGAATATTAATCATAAATACATGAACAATAGTCGATTCAAGATAAATCAATATTCAATTCAAGTCAAACCATAATGGATTCAGTAAAGTAGACCCAGTTAAGTCATGATCATGAAAACTCTAGAGTCATAGTATATCATCCTTCATGTAATTTAAAAATGCAAGACTCCATACATGTTATAGTCCAAAAATTCCACATATATGCATCCAAGAAATTGGCCTATCCATTTGCATCCTTTTCCAAATCATTCTGCTGAGGTTTCCTTCAAAAAATAACTTTTTGGATAATGTGTGTGCCCTGCTGCACTATCATAAAACATACATACGTGTGTTGCATGCTAGTCCACCTGTGTACATACACATGTTGCATGATAGTCCACCTGCGTACATACGCGTGCTGCATGCTAGTTAGTCCACATTTACTTCCAAAAAATGAAAAAAATATAAAATTGCACATATTTTAGCAGCGTTTATGGGATATGAAGGGTTTCCTAACTATTTTACCCCTTGTAGCCCTTCCCCAAACCGAATAACCATTTTTTTATCATATAAAAAGAGGTATAGTGGAGTCATTTAGACATGTGAACAAGACAATAAGAAAAATATGCCAAAATCCTTCCCTCTCATTGCTCAAGTTTTGCATCTTGCTCTGAGTTGTATTCTCAGCTTTCCCTTCTATTTATTCTCCCTATGCAACCCTTCCTTCTTCCCATGTTGTCATGTTGGTTGTGACAATTCTATGTGGGATTGGTGCACTTGGAGTCACAACAGAGGAGCTTGGACTTGGTTCATAGAGTGGTGTCCGCAAGCAAAGGTTGTAACCTTTCATCTTGTATATGAATAAAAGAGATTATCTTTGTCCCAAAACTTTATGTGTACATATTCTTATCTATTTGATCATTTACATATGTATTTAGGATTTCAAGTTATTACTAGAGATTTTATATGTTGTTGTGTTGTGTTCTTGGTCTATTACAGGTTAGCTTTGGGAGGAGATATGTTATCTAAGAGGCAATAGCAAGTGGAATAGGTCTACATCAACCGAAAGGATTCAAGGTGCTCTTCTTAACATTCTCTTCCCTCTCTCTTATCACTTAGTTTAGATTGTTTTGGGGTAGATTATAGATAAGTCAGTATTTTAAGGGAGTTATCACTCTGCCTATACCTTACACCTAGTTAGAGAGTTTTTCCCCATAGAAATACATTGCCGAAGAATAGAAGCAGCGCAACCATGTTAAAAAGCAGTAGATGATGAGAAACATAGAAGTGACTAAGAAATTGAATAAAATATTGAGCATTGACAGAGGAAAATTTTGCAGTGGATAAGAGAGAAGAGAACTTATGATGAGCATCAGTTGAAGGCATTCAAGAGAGAAGTTTTACACAAACATGAATCACTTCAAGAAAACATGATGACAAGAACATTGAAGTGGTAGATCCCTTGAGTACAAGAGTTGAAAAATAGTTTTTGGGTCGTGAAAACAAAGGAATGGTATGAGTGGTCGATAAAGAAGACCCTATTTGATTCCATATCAAGAATCCTCAAATAGAGACATCCTAATAGAGAGAGTGAGAAGTCTAGGTATGAATTGAGTGATCTACTTGGAAAAAGAAGCAGTTGGGGAAACTCTTGAAAGAAAGTTGATAGAGGAATGCAGATCATGGAGATCGAGGAGATGGGACCTGTAATATATAGTCACTCGGATATAGTATAGACTAATCACAGTAAAACTTGTATACTTCTATCATCCTATCTAGTTGGCGGTTGTTGTGGATGAGTTACCTATGCAGATCGGTACGCATGGGTGGTACACAATGAGGATACTTCTATAGTAGAAGAGACCCAGAACATTAGTGCACGCTTGCTTGGGGTGAGCAAGGAATTGAGTGTGGGGGAGATGTTGGGAGGCCTCTTAGGCCCTTGTAATAGTCATCATGATTTAAGACATAAGTAAATATAGAAATATATATGTAATAAGGCTAAATAAGTAAGTAAGTACAAGAATGTAACATAAAGGATCTTAATGAATGTAATATTCCAGATATAAAATAGTATACAAAATAGAAATAATTAGCTAGAAATGGCAGATAAACAACAATATAACCAAAACAACACCACAATAATACAAAAATAATACCAGAATAACACTAGAACGAGCATTTTGATTACTGAGAGCAATGTTCACTTGCCTCTTCGAGGGGGAAACCTCCATCAGAGCAGAGCTCTATTACAATAATATCCAAGACAAAACTTCTCACATCCTCTACTCCTATTTATACTAAATATTTCTATCAAAAGAACAATCTAGAGGAAGATCCTTCTAGAAGTGGAAGCTTCTATTAGGTCTTCTTACATTTGACTTATTCTTCCTTATTTCTAGGCCTTATTAATATTGACCTTTATTACATGGAAATATATTATTATACCTACGTGAGGGGTTAGGTCCCTAACATGTCCTCCCCCTTAAAAATAGCCTTGTCCTAAAGGCTTGAGATGAGTATATTGCTGCAGAATGGTAGTTGGTTCCCAAGTGGCATCCACTGGAGTTGTATCTTTCCACTAGACTAACACTTCCTAAATGGTTCACTAACATAGATGACGCTCACGCTAGTACAAAAATGCTTGTGGTTGTAGCCAAATGGATCCTTCTTCATCCAACTCGGGAAGGTTTGTTTGAGTTTGGCACTTAGTTTCAATCACCTTCTTTAAGCAGGAAACATGAAAACCAGGATGGAGCTTAGAATGACTGGGCAAAGCTAACTGATAGGACACCTATCCCACATGCTTGAGAATGGTATAAGGACCATAAAATTTGGGTGTCAGTTTCTAACAATGGTCAGCCTTGAGGTAATTTTTCTTGTAAGGTTACAGTCGAAGAAACTTCTGATCTCCTTTTGCAAATTGGCGTTCAGAGCAACCTTGATCTGCTTGTTGCTTCATGTGATTATGAGGCATGACCAAATTCTCTTTGAGGGTATGTAGAATAGCCTCTCGAATTGTAAGTGTTTGGTCAACTGCATGGACCTTCGAGAGACCTGGCAAGTATGAGAGAACTGAAGGTGGATTTTTTCCATATACTACTTCAAAAGGAGTCATGCGGGTAGGTGTATGGTAATAAGTGTTGTACCACCATTCAGCTAGTGGTAACCATTGAGCCCACTAATTTTTCATTTCTGATGAAAAACACCTCAAATATGTTTCCAAACACTTGTTGACAACTTTATCTTGACCATCAGTCTGGGGATGATAGTGTGTTGATATGCAATTGGGTGCCTTGTAGCTTGAATAGTTCTTGCCAAAAATTGTTGGTGAAATTTGGGTCGCGATCAGAAACAATAGAATGAGGCATGCCATGAAGCTTGAAGACCTGATCCATGAAACGTTGAGCTACAATGGAAGATGTAAATGGGTGTTGAAGAGAACAAAGATGAGAAAACTTGGAAAGACGATCAACTACCACCATGATGATTGATTTATTTCCTGATTTAGGTAAACCTACAATAAAATCCATAGAGATATCTCGCCAAATAGCAGGTGGAATTGGAAGAGGTTGTAGTGTCCCATGAGATTTGACTATTTCTCCCTTATTGTTTTCACAAACATCACATTCAGCCACAAAATTGTGAACGTCATGTTTCATACCATCCCAGAAAAAAGAACAATTGACCTGGTCATCGGTTTTGGTAAACCCTGAGTGCCCAGCTGTGGGTGTAGCATAAAGCTCAGAAAGTACCGTGGATTTAATTTTTCACTATTTACTTAAATACAAATGGCCTTTGTATCGAAGCTCATCATTGAGCCAAGAGTACCCTGGGGAGACTGGAGAATTGGCCTACAATTGTTGTATTAGATGTGAACTTTTGGGATCGTGTAGCCATTCCTGGAGAACAGCTTGGAGCCAATCGGTTAAAATGAAGGAGAGAGAAAAAAGGGACCCTTTAACTTCATATTTTCTGGAAAGTGCATCAACAACCACATTGTCTTTTCCTTTCTTGTAAATGATATCACAATCATATCCAAAGAGATTAGTCATCGATTTTTTTTTCTCTGTGGAGGAAATACATTGAGCCAGAAAATAATTGAGGCTTTGATGATCTGTCTTAATTTGGAAGCATTGCCCCAATAGATAAGGACACCAAATATCCATGGCATGCAGAATAGACAAAATTTCCTTTTCATATATTGATTTTCCCAAATGTTGCTCTGAAAATTGTTTGTTGGTAAAGGAAAAAGGCCAACCCTCTTGCATAAGGATGACGCCAATTCCTTTCTCGAAAGATTCACATTCCAGGACAAAGGTATTTGTGAAATTGGGAAGGGCCAGGACTGGAGTGGTGCGCATGGCCATATTCAAGGTTTGAAAATCTTGAGCAGCTACTGGAGTCCAAGTGAAAGAACTATTTTTAAGGAGAGAAGTGAGAAGTGCCACAATCTTTCCATAATTCTTAACAAACTTGCGATAATAACCTGTTAAACCCAAAAATCCATGCAAGCTTTTGAGAGTCTTTGGGTGAGGCCAATCTTGCATAGATTCAATCTTTTTAGGATCCACTCTGACACTGGCCTTGCCAACAACATGACCCAAGTACTCGACTTCTGATGTGCCAAAGGAACATTTAGATTGTTTGAGGAAATGTTAGTTCTGAGAGAGTAGATGGAGAACTCGATCCACATGTGCAATATGGGTTGTCCAGGTTTTACTATAGATGAGTATATTATCAAATAAAACTAAGACAAAATGATGGAGAAAAGGACGGAAGACATGATTCATGAGGATTTGGAAAGTGGAGGGAGCATTACACAAGCCAAAGGGCATGAACAAAAACTCATAGTGGCCTTCATGAGTTCTAAATGAAGTCTTAGGAATGTCTTCCTCATTCATACAGATCTGGTGGTAGCCAGAACAAAGATCAAGTTTAGTAAAGAACTAGGCGCCACTCAATTCATCCAAGAGGCCATCAATGACAGGAATGGGAATTTTGTCTTTATGGTGAGTTTTTTGAGGGAAAAAAAGTCAGAACACATGTGCCAAGAACCTTATTTATTAAGGACCATGACCATATGATAAGAGTAGGGGATAGTACTAGAGCGGATAACACTTGCGTTGAGCAATTCTTGAACAATTTTCTCAGTTTCATTTTTTTGGGAAAAGGGATTACGATAGGGACGGATATTGGGAGGAAGGCTTCATGGGACAAGGGGAATGTAATGATCATGAACACCATGGGAAACAGGGATTCCCTAGGGAGTGGAAAAAACCACATGATGTTTAGAGAGGATGGATTGGAGGTGCTGCAGAACAAAGGGTGTCTCAATGGCTTGTATGGCATGGAGTTGGGAAATAATGTCAGAATAACCTTTTTTTAGCAGTTTTTCCATGCGATGGGAACTAATGATCTTTGGGGAACCGGTGGTGATGCCTTGGAACTTATATTTTTGGTCCTCCTGGTGAATTGCATGGTTAATTCCTTAAAATCCATGAGAATGGGACCGAAATTCCTTATCCATTCTGAAACATCCTCTGATATGGCCATAAAAATATTTTGTTCCTTACACTTGTGCCCAGGAAAATATTTGTCATCACAATTATAACAAAGGCCTTTGAGTTGGCGTTCATCCATTTTGGCCCTAGTCAATTTATGGATCTGTAGTGGAGTAGAAGGAGGAGTGGGAGTGATTGGTTTAGTGTGAGGAATACATGAGGGTTTTTGGTTTTGAGAAGAGATAGCCTGTTGTGCTTCCTTAGCTATTTTAGTAGCATCCACCCAACTCTGGGGCTGAGCCATGAGGAAATGAGCACTAATCTCATCCTTGAGGCCACTGATAAAACATTCTCGGGAAAAAGCATCAAACATACCCTATGTACAAAAATTCAATCGCTCAAAAGTGGCTATAAAGTCTTCCATTGTGCCATATTGTTTCAACTTTGTCAAACGGCCTAAATGGTTGGTGTCAATTTCAAATCATTCATAAAGCTCAGCCATAAAGTATGTCCAAACCACGTACCCTTGGCGAGCATTTTTTCTCCATTGCCAACGTTCTTGATCTATATGGAGAACACCATATCAGAGTTTGTCCAACTCATTTTTAATCCCATACAAAGAGAAATAGTGTTCCATTTGAGTTACCCAGCCAACGGGATTCGAGCCATCAAATTTGGTCACATCCACACGCGGAAGGTGTAGGTCACCCTGAAAGTGATGGGGCTGAAAATTCTAGGAATGAGAGGAAGTTTAACCTTTAGTTTGAAAAGGCAGGTCAGATGAGGGAAGATCTGCAGGGATATGCAGCTTGGCGCAAATCATCGTAGTGATAAATTCAAGCTGGGTAGCAAGGTATTGTTCGAGTTCCTCTATTTTGGTGTTGATGGAGGAATGCATTTTTTTATTGATGGTGAATGTATTGGCACTGAGTTGTCTCACTTCTTGTTGAGTTTCTATGAAATTAGAGTGTAAGGCATTGAAGCGAGCTTCCAAGTCTTCGCTATAGGTGTGGGCCATGATGAGGAGGGAACATGAAAAGGGGTGGGTGGGACCACATAGAAAATGGGTTATGGGTGAATTGTATCACAACGATTAGGGCGAAAATTTGAATCAAATGGGGTAAATCCCAAATAAGGGTGCTGAAGGGGGGGTCGGGTCCACTAGAAAAACATTTGCGGAAAAATGATAGGCATAACTGTGATAAGGGAAAAGAGAGAAATCCAATGGGATAGGTCTCAAATAATGGTCTCTTTTTTTTTTTTTAACTCCTGCGGAGTTATACTCCGATCTAAAGAATATTGTAGTGATGAAATGACCAAATGCTTAACAGGAATAAATGTATAGTAATTTCGTAACTTGAATGCAGGAGACACAGTTGCGTGGAAATAGATCTTGTATGTTTGTTTTTTGTTTCCGTCCCAAGGGTTAGGGTATTCAAGGGTTCTACAGACAAGAGTTTTCCATGTGCTATAGCTTTCTGATATTTGTACGGGGTCCAACAGTAGTACTCAAACCAATATCTCATGGCACCAACTAAGGAGGCTAGACCATGCCCTTAGCCGTACTGCCCAACTACCCAAGTACTAGAGAGTATATTCCCAAGTGTTGTTCTCAGTGGCACTATAGAATTCAGGTAGTCAATTATTTTATCTATGGAGGGCTTCAGGAGATCTAGGTCGATCTGTATACAGGTGATGTCTGATGCGATACCACTTGAAGAGGTACCAACAGGGGTTACAAGGGTGGCCAATAGATGTGCGCTTAAGTACCACTTGTATTTCCTACGTGTATGAGTCCCCGACCATGGGTTTATGTGCATAACGATAGATCTTTGTAGCTTTAAGACATCGAAATACATCTCTACCCTGCAAAAAAAATTAAGCCACGATTTTCTACCGAGGAAGGTGCTCTGATACCACTTGTAATATTCCAGATATAAAATAGTATGCAGAACAAAAATAATTATCTAGAAATGGCAGATAAGCAACGATATAACCATAACAACACCACAATAATACCAAAATAATACTAGAATAACACCAGAAAGATCACTTTGATTACTAAGAGCAATGTTCACTTGCCTCTTCGAGGGGGAAACCTCCAGCAGAGTAGAGCTCTACTACAATAATATCCAAGACAAAACTTATCATACCCTCTACTCCTATTTATACTAAATATGTCTATCAAAAGAACAATCTAGAGGAA
The DNA here is from genome assembly GCA_032191745.1 of Picea mariana. Lineage (NCBI taxonomy): Eukaryota > Viridiplantae > Streptophyta > Pinopsida > Pinales > Pinaceae > Picea > Picea mariana. The sequence continues at coordinate 186,197 of JASDQU010738242.1, read as the reverse complement.
GATCCTTCTAGAAGAGGAAGATTCTATTAGGTATTCTTACATTTGACTTATTCTTCCTTATTGCTAGGCCTTATTAATATTGACCTTTATTAAATGGAAATATATTATTCTACCTACGTGAGGGGTTAGGTCCTTAACAATGAATGATTAGTTGGAGTGGGTACAATCGCTACAACCATCTCTCATATGTATTTATACTCATGAATGAGGAACAAACATTGGATTTGTTTACCTTCCCAATTACTCTCTTCAGTTGTGAGTATGTGTGTGTTGTGTTGGGTATGTGTTATCTTATTTTCATGTGTGTGTGTGGGCGCGTCCGATTTGACAACTGTGTCTGATGATCCCTCTAGTAATGCTCATTGTGTCGTGTGCATCGGGCACTTCCTAGGGGGGGGACAGGTATGGCCCCCCTTGGTTACACACAGTGTTCAGCTACGAGTGGTAGCCCAGAGCCAAAGGGGTTCGGGGCAATGGCCCAAAATTATTTTTTGGGCTTTTTTGTTATTTTAACGGATTTTTCTATTTTAGCGGTTTTCTAAATTAATCCCAGATTAAGGGATTAGGGTTTTGGTATCTATGGAATACCTAAAATTTTTTTATATATATTGTATGGTGAATGGTGACATTAATACAATGAAGCATTGAAAGGTTTTCTCCCAGTTAAGGGTTTCATGTATAAATCTCTATGTACTATCTGTATGAGCCATAGATTAATTTTTGTTTTTCTTAATAATATATATGGATTTCTTTACTTCACAGGTTTAAAACTTACATGTGGTATTAGAGTTCTTTTTTGTCTTCAAAGGGATGCCTTTTTTGTTGAGGGTTTGGCTCGGTCTTCATAGATCAAGTTTATCTTGGGTCTGTGATAAACCTGGGTTTAGTGGGAGATTTTGCAGTGGTTATTCAAGTGTAGAAAGAGGAATGGCGAGCTCTTATAGAATCGAGATAGAAAAGTCAAATGGTAAAAAAATTGAGCTATGGAAGCTCAAGATGGAGGACCTTATTGTAGACAAAGAAAAGTGGATCATTGTGGATCCTGGTACATAGCCTACTGGTACACATCCTACTGGAACACAAATGACTAGTACACTACCTAATAGTACACAAAATACTAGTACACCACCTAATGGTATGCCGAAGGAAGATTGGGGGAAGTTGGACAGAAGAGCAAGGAGTACTATTCGACTCTGCCTGGCAGAATCAGTGTTGTTGAATGTCTTGGGAGAATCTACAGCCAAGGAACTATGGGATAAGTTAGGGAATTTGTATCAATCAAAGTCCATGGTAAACAAGTTGTTTCTTCGAAAGAATCGGTATCATCTTAGGATGGAAGATGGAGATTCTGTGACAAAACATCTAAATTCCTTTAATACTCTGGTAAGTCAACTTGTCTCTGTGAATATTACGATTGCAGAAGAAGATAAGTGTATTACTTTGTTATGTTCTTTGCCAGACTCTTGGGATAATATGGTTGTAGCAATTGGTAGTACCACTCAATCTACATTGAAGTATGAGGATGTAGTTTCGTCCTTGTTATCTGAAGAGATGAGGTGGAAAAGCATGGATGGTCATAGCACAAAAGATTTATTTGTAAGAGGTCATACTCAAGACAGGAATCCCGGTAAGTCTTCTGGGGGGAGATCTAAATCTATAGGTATATCTAAGTCTCCAAGAAAATCTTTGAGGAAATGCTAGAAGTGTGGTAAAACAAGGAATTATAAGAAAGATTGCAAGTTTAAGAAGGTTGATAAACCAAAGGGATCTGATAGTACCTCTTCCACAGAGGTGAAAACCTCCAGTGGAGAAGGAGGTGATGTTTACCTGGAATCTATAGGTACACATGTAGACCATGATGTATGGTTGATCGACTCATGTGCTTCATACAATATGACTCCTGACAGGGAGTGGTTCTGTGAATATGAAAAATACGATGGTGGTGATGTATTCCTAGGAGATGACTTGATAGCCAAAATCATGGGACATGGAAGGGTTAAGTTGCTGCTAAAAAATGGAAGGATTAGAACTCTCCCTGGGGTTCTGCACATTCCAAAACTAGCCAGGAGCCTAATATCTGTAAGAAAGTTGGATGATGCAGGAGTGGATACTGTATTGTTAAAGGGCACTTGCAAGATGGTACGAGGAGCAATGGTGTTGATGAGGGGATTTTGGTATGTAACTATCTACAATTTGTTGGGAAGCACTTATACTAATGGGTGTAACATTTATGTTGTCCATAAGTAGAGAAATAAAGAAGACAAGACCAATATTGCCCCTGGAAAGAAGACCATGTTGTGGCATCAAAGACTGGGACATATTGGAGAAAAGGGCCTTCGAACACTACACAGTAAAGGTATGGTTGAAGGTATGTCTAATTGCACTCTGGATTTTGATTTCTGTGAACATTGCATATATGGTAAACAAAATCGAGTAAGATTCCCATATGGTGCTAAAAAAGCAAAGGGGATCTTAGAGTCGATACACAGTGATGTGTTTGGACCTGTGCATGTTCCATCACCAGGTAAATCTGTGTATTATGTTTCATTCATAGATGATTTCTCAAGGAACACATGGATTTATTTTGTTAGAAAGAAATATAAGGTATTTGATAAATTTAAAGAGTTTAAGGCTCTAGTAGAAAATTAGACAGAGACGAAAATAAAGGTATTGCGAATATATAATGGTGGGGAATTCCGCGGAAATGAATTCGAAGAATTATGTAATAAATGTGGTATAGCAAGGCAGAAGACTACTCCATACACACCTCAGAAGAATGGAGTTGTAGAAAGGATGAACAAGAAACTGATGGAAAAAGAAAGGAGCATGCTCAGTGGTGCTGAGTTAGGACAGGAATTATGGGTAGAGGTAGTGGGTACAACATGTTACCTGGTCAATCAATCACCCTCATCAGCATTGGATGATAAAACTCCACATGAGGTATAGACTGGTAAGACACCCTCTCTTGAACATCTCAGAGTATTTGGTTGTGATGCTTATGTACATGTTCCAAAGGAAAATATAAGTAAGTTGGATAATAAAGCTGAAAAGTGTATCTTTATGGGTTATAAAGATGGTGTGAAAGGTTATAAGCTTTGGAACCCAGAAACTGAGAAGATTGTTTACAGTCGGGATGTTATTTTTAGAGAGGTAAAAGATGTTTCCAAACAAGAATTCATACCAACACAAGATGAACCTGAGAAAATAGAGCTTGAGTTGGATAATTCTAAATCTGAATCATCTGAAGAAGATGAAGCAGAAGAAGAAGAAGAAGAACCTTTTACCCCAATATTGAGGAGATCAGTGAGATAAAGAGGGCAACCAGAAAGGTATAGTCCACCTGATTTTCATTCCAATTTTTATTTATCTATTATTGTTGATGATCCCAGCCCTGTCAGGGAAGCAGTGAATTTAGAGGATAGTAAACTATGGAAGAAGGCCATGGTTGAAGAAATGTATTCCTTGGATAAGAATGAGGCATGGGATATAGTATAGTTTCCAGATGGAAGAAAATTTGTTGGTATAAAATGGTTGTTTAAGAAGAAGTTTAATACAGAAGGAAAAGTGGAGAAATACAAATCTCGGTTAGTAGCAAAAGGTTATTCCCAGGTAGAGGGAATTGAATTTGGTGAAATTTTTTCTCCTGTTGCTCAGTTAACTTCTATTAGATTTGTTTTATCTATTGTTTCTTCTTTTTATCTTGAAGTGGAACAGATGGATGTGAAGACAACATTCCTACATGAGGATTTGGAAGAAGAAATCTACATGAAGCAGCCAGAAGGATTTGTAGTGAACGGAAAGAAAGAGTTGGTCTGTAAGCTAAAGAAGTCACTATATGGTTTGAAGCAATCACCTAGGACGTGGTACCAAAATTTTGACACATACATCCTTGGAGTGGGATTTGTGAGAAGCAGGGTTGATCACTATGTATATTCCAAGCAGGTTGGTAATCACTTCATTTATGTAGTGTTATATGTTGATGACATGTTGTTGGTAGGAAATAACATGGATGTTATCAAGGAGGTCAAATCACAGCTATCCTCCAAATTTGACATGAAGGATCTAGGTGTTGCTAACATCATTATGGGAATGGAGATTAAAAGAGATCATGCAAACAAGAAACTATGGTTGAATCATAGAAAATATGTTGAGATGATATTGCAGAGGTTTAATATGCATGGAAGTAAACTGGTCAAGGTTCATATTTCTATAGGTGTAAAGCTATCTGCAAATCAGTGTCCTGAGACACAGGAAGAAGAAGTGGACATGTCACATGTTCCATATGCCAATGTAGTTGGCAGTTTGATGTATGCAATGGTTTGTACTAGACCGGACATTGCACATGCAATGGGAGTTTTGAGCAGCTATATGTCAAAAACAGAGAAGGATCATTGGACAATAGTAAAGAGGGTCTTCAAGTATCTTCGTGGCACTACCAGTTATAAACTGTTCTACCAAGGAGACCAGGATTGGACAGAGTGGTGGACATACATGGCTTTGTTGATGTAGACTGGGCTAGAGATCTAGATTGCAGAAGATCTACAAGTGGTTATGTGTTTAGCCTATTTTGATGAGAAATCAGTTGGATGAGCGAAAGACAGGTTGTAGTGGCACTCTCAAGTACAGAAGTTGAATACATGGCAGCCACTCATGCAAGCAAGGAAGAAGTATGGTTATAGAGATTGTGTTCAGGTATTGGGTTGGTACAACAAGAATTGAGATTGGATTGTGACAGTTAGAGTGCAATCTTCCTGGCAAAGAACCTAGCTTATCATTCGAAGACAAAGCATATTGATGTTCAGTATCACTTTGGGAGAGACATGGTTGAAGAAAAGAAGGTGTTGCTAGAAAAGTTTGACACTTTGAAGAATGTTGCAGATTCATTGACAAAGTCTGTGAGCAAAAAACATTTCACTTGGTGTAGAGTAACAATGGGCATTGTTTCCCTGGGTTGTTGACTATATAATCATGTGGACCCTTGGATGCAAAGAAAGTAACAAGTGGGAGAAAGTTGGGTATGTGTTATATTCTTTGCATGTGTGTGTGTGGGCGTGTCAGATTTGACAACTGGGTCTGAGTCTGACGATCCCTCTAGTATCTCTCATTGTGTCATGTGCATCGGGCGCTTCCCAGGGGGGGGCAAGTATCGCCCCTCCTGGTTACGCACAGCGCCCCAAAATTTTTTTGGGGGAGTTTTTTCTATTTTAGCGGATTTTTCTATTTTTAATGGTTTTCTAAATTGATCCCGGATTAAGGGATTAGGGTTTGGTATCTACAGAATACCTAAAAAAAATGTATATATATTGCATGGTGAATGGTGAAATTAATACAATGAAGCGTTGAAAGGTTTTCTCCCAGTTAAGGGTTTCCGGTATAAATCTTTGTGTACTATGTGTATGAGCCATTGATTAATTTTTGTTTTTCTTAAGAATATATATGCATTGTTTTACTTCATAGGTTTAAAACTTACATGGTGCTTCAATGTAGTCTCTTTGTGAATGTCATTGTAATATACAAGATTGTAATCCTCAACAATGAAGCAAGTAGTTGTTTGATGGAATTGGGAGAGAGCGAAGAAGGAGATCAAGCATGGGATGATGTCTCTTTCATCACCAATTGGTTGAAGAATGACTTTCCAATGGATGGACCAACTTACCTATGACCAAGAAACCTATAACTATCATGTAAGGGTATGCAATATGGACATTCAATTGACATGGATGAAAAGAGTTGTTTCCATGATGAGAAACAACTAACCCTAGCAGAGGAATGCAACCACACTTGAGGATTTTTTGTGTGATGATAGCATGTTGGGGTCACACTAAACAAACCAACATTCAACTTGGCTTCGTTGGTAGCCGAGATGGATTGTCTCCAAGTCAGAGAGGGAGATAGGAATGAGTGTGGAGTCTAGAGTTCAGAGTCAAAGATTGCACAAGGCCAAGATTTAGTAAGAGTATTGTTGCACTGTGGGACAGAACCAGAGCCAGAGCCATAGCTAGGGACCAAAGCCAGTAGCTAGATCCATGAGTCATCATCAGAGCCATGTTTTAGAGAAGCCGACAACACTGATCTAGATTGGTTTTCTAGATATTTTGGAGACCAAAAAACCTCTCAATGGGGAGGTGTGATATGAAATGGATCTGGATTGAAGAATAGATAAGACTCGGTACCTGTAAAACAAATTGAAAATCAAGATGCATTATGTAATCCATGTAAAACAATGCAATTTTATGTGAAATAATCCAAATAACAATATAACAAAAAGATTAAATAAAATAATTACAATGACAAGAAGAGAATACTAAAGAACGGGGAGTGAAGATCCATGGTTGCTGGCCTTCCCTTACCCCTTATTTCTCCTTATTTCTTCACTCTCTCTCATACTCAAAGGGATTTTGGCCAAGGAGGTGGAGAGAATTGTAAAAACTAATAGAATTGCAGAAGAAGAATATACTAAGCGCCATTTGATTGGTTTTCCCAATTGGGTTCTAGGGTAAAAAAAATATTGTCTCGATGACTTGGTTTATTACTGTGTCATGTGGTTAAATTCGCCATTGTGTTTTATTTTATCTTGCGGGTTATTTTTAATGTCTACTCTATATATTATTTGAATGTATGTGGAGTTAATCACTACATCTCTTTTTATTACTATATGAAATTTATTTTTGACAAAGAATATTGTTTTAATGGCTTACCCATCTCAACAGCCAGTTGATCTCCATCATTGAGTGAGTTGGGTGATAGGAAATCCATGGCCATCCTTCTAGAGCTATCAGAAAAATTTTGAAACCTAATTTTCTCTCTCCTCATAGTCCCTCTCTCTTTGGGGTGAATTTACATTGTCTGAGCATTTCTTAATGTTCTTAGGCATTTTGTAAACATGTTGGAAAAAATTTATATTGTATGGGTTGATACTCCATTGTCTTGGGCATCCAATTGTTTGTTGGGTGAATTTCTCCCTTCTCTGTGTCAATCTCTCACCACTTGGGTACTTGAGCTTTTCCACAGTTGTACGCATCCATTTTGGGCATTATACATGGTCTATGACCTCACCTAAGAAACTTCACACTGCCCACAAACTCTTTTCATTATCTAATCGATGCTCGTGACCTTACCATAGCTATTGGGCATGCCACTCATTGCTTTCTTGCTTTCTAAATTTTCATGGCATGAATCTCTCCTCTAGGAATCCATGAAACTGCTGGGATAACTATCTTGTTTCCCAAAATGACCACGACTTGGTGTATTTATCTATTCCAAGGAGATCTGTGGGATCTTTACCTACTGTCCGAGCATTCCACTATCTAGTTGTCCAAACTCATGGTGAAAACCTAACCCTGATTTTGTTATTGGTGTAGTGTAATGCCTTCATCTCCCATGCCTTCAAATTTTATCCAAGGCACTTCAGAGAATCTACCTTGGCTCAGTTAATACCTCTATTTTCCTCATTGGTTCACGATCCACAAGTTGAGTTGAGAATTCACTTGAGATCTTGGCATATTCTCTCTTGTTTGCATGTTCCACACTTCTTTGGATGTTGAACACTATGCTAGTCATGTGATATCACTTCTCTTCAAGGAATCTGAGGGGTGTTCCATAGTCAAGGATATGTAAATCTTCAATAGCTAGTGACGTTGTTTATTTTTGGGCACAATCAATTAGTTGACATCCTTCTCATTGGATAAGAATTCATCGTTATTTAATATTATTGGAGAGCCTTACGGGTACTGGCATTGAGCCAAATTAATTGAAGAAAATAAAAACTCAATGTAAATTTTCCACGTTAATGACCAATGAGTGAAACCCTATGCATGAAGACCAGTGTCATATGGAACACATATGTAACTAAGTGGCTTAATTGTTTTGGGGAAGATTCGGTAATTTTCATTTCCATTTCTGGCCATTAGATATGTGCAGGCTATATTGAGGGAGGAGGAATTCTCAGTAGGAGCAGAAGAGAGATCTTTGTGCAACATTGAGGAATAGAGGATTAGTGGCTTCTATGTGACAAATATCTATATATAAGACTGATATCAAGAAGAAGAAATTAAATTTCCGCACAGGTATTTGTGTTAGTGAAGTGAGTGGGCTATGAGCCCCTCGATTATGAATCATATAAAAAAGGTCCACTAATCAAATATGAACCATGAGATGTGAAAATATTATGAAGAGCTTGTTTGGGTATTTTCAATGATTTTTCATGTACCCTTGTCCATTTCCACTCTTGCTTTTGAGAGGCAATTTGCCTCCTAGTATACATGGTTGAAAGTAATACGAAAGAAAAAGATTGAAAAACTTTTGATTTTCTAAAAGAGAGGTAGGAGAGTATATTTTTTCATATTGAAGTTCCCATTCATCCAGTTGATAATTAGTAAAGACTCACCATAAACATGCAATTGAGAGATCCCTTTTTCCTTTTCAAGATGTAGGGTGAGTTTTAGTGCCATAAGCTCGCTAAAATTGTTTGTAGAATGTCCCATAACTGCATAGAAAGAAATTGAGTGTTATACTCAAAGGTAAATGATTCCCCCTGTATCACCATGAGGTGAGTTGCCTTGAGCTAACCCATTGAAAAAATCCCAGAGAGAATCTATCTGTATGATTGTTTCTAGATAAGGTAGTGTGGGAAAACAGGGGAGGATTTGATGTAAAGTAGTCATAATATCCAAGATTGTTGTGCACAATAGGTGGGAGAGGGATTCACATCCTCTAATAAAGAGTGGTTGCGAGTAATATAAACACCCCAGAAAACTATCATTGGGATCGCGAGGAAGGATTTTGTGTGTTGGTTATATAAAAAGTTTTAAAAAGCAATTTCAATGTAAACTCTTCTCCAAGTGCAATGAGGACTGGTATTCTATTGAAGTTCCAACCAAACTACCTTAGTGATTGTGTAGTCTATGATAATGTGGTAATTTGATTCCATGTCCTTCTTGCATATATTTCATCTTCCCGACCCATAGAAGTTCCTCTTTTTCAATTTCTCCTAGGTGGGGATTTTATTGTGTAAAAGGAGCCACATGACTACCTCTTCCATAGCTCAGAATGTACGCTTATAGATATTTTCCCCCCACCAAGGAGGGGGATCATTACTAGACGTATGTGCTAGCACATTATAGCCAATATTTGGGACATAACCACCCATGGGGTTGAGAGAATAGATCAATTGGTCTTCCTGGTTTGGAGTGACAAATGAATTCTGAAGGAAATTTTTGTAGTTTGTCCAAACCAAAGCATGACCAACACCCAAAATGACCTCTTTCTAGGATATCCATCGACATTGACCTGTGACATCATCTCTTTTCCAGAGTTTATTTAGGAAGTAAAAACTTTCGTAGTTTAGGTCATGGATTAGTTGTTATGGGAGAATATGTCCATTGTTGCATCCAATCCAGGGATCTTTCCTGATAAGTACCTTGACATTATTTCCTATGCACCAGATCAACGATTTTCCAATTAGTGGGAAAGCCTTCAGAATGGATTTCCATACAATGGATCTATTTTGAATCTTTTGTTTGGATTTCTTATCCAATCTATTAATGATTCTCATGGGAAGTATTTTTCTTGTAGGACTTCTATCCAAAGTGGTCCAGATTTATGAGCAGAACAAAATAAATAACAGACTGAATACAATAACATAGAGATATGGAGAACAACAACATATATCCAGTGAACAATAACTTCCAAAATAAGCTAGTTCAAATAGGTGTATGGACACCAATATCCACCTAGATGCTTTGTAGGGCTTCAGGATAGCCCCAGAAGTGCAAAACCCACAATTACAAAGAAATGCCATCATTACAGAGAAACGTGTTGAACTAAAAACTGTCAAAAGAAGCTAGTTGGAATAGGTGGGTCTCCACCAATATCCACCTGGATTAGTTCTCCCCAATTAGAAAGCAATGGTCTTCATTGCATTGAGTGCTCCAATTAGGTGAGGAAATTTCTGCTGAATTTGGCCCTGGGTGATCCATTTGCCTTGGTGGAGGATTTGCCCTGCCTTGACAACCCGATAAAGTTGGATCCTCTACTGGCGAGTGTCCTTGACCTGTTTTCCCACTATCTAATAATTGGATTCATGTTCCATGTAGTCAGGGTTGAAATTTGTTGGTGTCAATTGTTCTGCAATCTTTGAGGTGTCTAATAATGGTGGAAAATATGGTCGGAGAAGGTCCACATTGAAAATTGGGTGCAAGCCAAGGAAGGGGGGAGTGTTGAGCTTAAAAGAATTGTCACCCATAGCCTTTGTGATAGTTTAAGGCCCATAAAAAAGTGGGTGGAGCTTCCAATGGGACCCTGTAAGGCATTTTTTCTACAAATGTAACCAGACCTTGTCTCCCACCTAAAACTTTTGCGGAGCCCGATGTTGATCATGGCGTTGCTTGTAATTAGCATTAGATTTATACAAAATCTCATAATACCTATTGGCAGATGTGTTGAATCCGCTCAATGAATTTGGTTTCTTTTTCAGCCTCAAAATGAACATGGGAAGATTATGTTTATGTGGTTGCAAGAGGTAGTGCAACATCAATGGGACCCAAGGGTTGGAATCCTAGCCCCACCTGAAATGGGCTATGAATGATGGAGCTATGGAGAGCCTTGTTGTAGTTGTGTTGAACATAGGGAATATTCTCATCCCATGTACGTGTATTCTTAGAGTTATACATGTGCAAGATGTGCGCAATCATCTGATTGACGACCTTTGTCTGGCCATCGGTTTGAGGGTGGAAGGCAGTGGATTTAGTGAGTTTGGTGTCCAACAGTGACCAGAGACTCGACAAAAATGTGTTGAGGAACATGTTTTCCTAATGTTCAACAACAATGTGGCCCAATTATTGTACTCTGTTCATGCCAAAGGATTATTTTTCCAAGTTGGCATATAGTTTGTGCTACCGCAGAGTTCTCAAAACCTGTTGAATATGCTACATGTGCTCCTCCCAATTTTTGTTGAAGATGAGGATGTCATCTAGATATACCACCACAAAAGAGTTGGTGAAGGGTCTCAATACATCATCCATCAACCTCATGAAAGTTGTTGGTGTATTTGTTAGGCCAAAGGGCATGACCAACCATTCGAGAAGACCTTCTTTAGATTTGATAGTTGTCTTCCATACATTAGTCGGTTCGATGGGAACCAGGTGGTAGCCAGACTTTAGGTCAATGTTGATGAAGAACTTGGCCCGCTTGAGTTGGTCAAGAAAGTCATCAATTCGGGGAATTGGGTGTTTATTCAGGACTATTATTTTGTTTAAAGATCTGTAATCAATGCAGAGTTGCCAGGTCCTATATTTCTTTTGCACCACTACAATCAGGCTTTTGCGAGGCAAGGAGTTGGGTCTAATGTTCCCCTTTTGAAGAATCTCTTGGATATGACATTTGATTTCGTCATTTTCCTTCAAAGAGAGACGATAAATTGGTCCATTAGGTAGAGGTGCATTAGGGGTTATATCAATTAGATGATTGACTTGGCAGTGTGTCGATACCTCGATGGGTGAGGAGAAGATGTCTCTGTACACTTCCACAATTTCGTCCACTTGCTTCTTCTGCAAAGAGAGGCTCTGTGTAGAGGTCACATATGTGGTAGCGACCTTTTGCTTACTGTGAGAACAGATCACAAAGAAGATGAACTTCCTGATTTTTGAAATGACCTTACTACACTGCTTAGCAGAGATTAAAGAGATAGTGGTAGGCAACACTACCTCTGGTGTCCTATAAAATTGTCTACCAAAAGTAATAATAACATTGTGGGGTCTAGACTCATACACAACATGTCATTTCCAAAAATATGGTTTTCCTAAAAGAACATCACAAAATTCAAGGGGAGAAATATCACAAATTACCTCATATTTGAAGGGCTTGATGTCATAGGAAAGACAACATTGTTGGCTAATGCAAAGATCTCTTCCTTGGCGAAGTCTGTCGATGGTGAAGGGTTGCAGGTGTGGTGTCATTGGTAGGTCCAACCACTTGACGACCTGTACTGAGATCAGGTTCTTCTGACTTCCGCTATCAATAATGAAATGAAGTAGAGCCCCCTTTACCCACATCTGTGAGAGAAAGAGGTAGTCCCCTTCCTCTAGTTCTTATCATTCTCTTGGCTGAAATTTGGTGGTAGCGACAGTGGCACTGGGTTCAACATCAATAATCCACTTCCCTCCTTTTGGATTCAGTTCAGAATCAGAATCTATCTCTGACTCGGCAACTTTCAGCTCAACCACAAGTGACTGCTTGGAGCGACGTTCTTCAGTTTTGTGCCAAGGGATTTTATGGTATTCACACCACTTTCCCATGTCCTTCTTCGACTTCTCATTACCCTTCTTGTGTTGTGGCTTGGACTGGTTTTCCTGAGAGTGTCCATATTTTCTTTGTCCCTTGTTTTATGGGTTTGTGCCACCTTTTCCCTGTTTCATCTGTGAGGAGTTTGCAGATCCAAACTCTCACCTCTTATTCTTAAATTTATACTCAATCTTGATAGCATATCTATAATCCGTACCCAATGATTCAATGTCCAGAAACTCCATATCTGTTTGAATGTATCTATGCAGACAGTCGCGGTATTTGTTCACCAAATTTTGTTCAGAGTCTTTGATACCCAATTTGGTGCACAGGGTATGGAAAATATTTGTGAAATATGGTACTGTCTGGTCCCTTTCCTGATGCAGTGTGGTCCATCTTGTGTATTGGTCCTCATATCTTCCAACATGGTAGTATTGTTCTCTAATGGCATCCCTTAATGAATCACAGGTGGGGGCAACTGAAAATATTGTAGATTCCTCTATGGCTCTTTGCTCAGAGTAAGTATCCCATGAGTACTTAACATGGGGAATGACTTTGAGGAGTCAAAAAGTAATCTTTTCCCTATCAAAAAAATTTTGGACCAAAAAATACCCTTCGAGTAGATTCAACCAATTATCTACAACATCTGCATCTATCATTCCTTCAAATAATGGAATATAAAAATTTACGTATACCTTGAATGGGGTTGCATGGTCGCTTGATGAAGATGAGTCTCCCGTGGGTAGCCACCAAAGGATCTTTGTAAAGTTGTCCATCATTTCATTCCTTTGTCACGCAAGGGATTCCTTGAGCAACAATATAAAAGGATCTTCTTATGCATCATCTTTCTTCTCGTCCCCCATGAGTTGTGTTATCACTTGGAACTGATAGGGGTAGCATACAAGTAAATCTTGAGGTAACCTCGAACCACTTTGGATTGGAAATCTTCCCTTTCCAACCTGAGAGGGATCTCTCAAAAAGAAAACAACTTATGATAATCAAAAAGCACAAAACAAAGGGTAGATCTGTAGGTTTCAAGAAGATTTGGATTTTAGGTTTTATGAGTTGGACAGGGGAAGTAGTCCATTGGGCATGGAGTCTAAATGTTTGTGTAAATAACATAAGTGCTTGGTAATGGAAATCTAGTGAACAAAGGCAAGGTAGAAACTGTTTGCAGAGAGAGAGAGATTTATAAAGGCATGACAACAGAATAAAGAGAAAACACGTTCATTACACAAAGAGCACTTAGCAATGAGTGAATTCTTTGTATAAATCTTTTGAAGATGACTACAAAGGATTGCTGGAATAGAGAATCAAATAGAGGGATCAATTATGGACCTTCAAGTCTCTGCAAAGAGATAATCTATAACTACTCATGCAATAGAGCATCTAAGGATGAATTCCATAACACAACATAGCTACACATCAAGAAGACATTTAACAAAGAGAATGGAAATATATGGAAACTAAAAGAATAACATACTCAGCAAAAAGAATCACAGGAATCTCTGTTGTAGATAAACAAAACTTTTTCATTTTTATTAAATGGAAAATGAAAGCTACAGCCACATAGAGCACTACTCTTGTGATTCCCCCCCCCTTCACTTAAGCATTTCATCTATCTATTTATAACAAAAGGGAAGGAAACAGCTAGAGGTGCAAGCTGACCTTCTTCCCATGAAAGTCTCCTAGTATTTATTTCATCTAACAAATTAAACTAACAACTATGCTATTAAAAGGGAAAATGTTGGCCATTGATCTAAATAACATCAAACTATCTTGATCTTCTGTTGATGTGCATATCCATATGTGCCAAATGTCCTTTAGATGCTTGTAACTGTCATCATGTTATCATCTGCTATCTTTGTTTATCTTCCACATCATCAGCCATTCACTAAGATGATAATTCGGGCCCCCTATATTCCTGGTACCTGCTGGTAGCGTCTTTTGGTAGTGAGCTTCAGTAGCATCACCTCCAAAATAGGCATTTTGAATGGGTAGCATCCAACCATGTATAAATCTGTGTAAAATCCAGTCTCTACCAGAAATTTGGTATCACCATGTGGAATACAAAGCGCCCAGGAGAGTTGGCAGCGCACAAGAGAGTTGGTAGCGCCTAAGAATTTTGGTAGCACATAGGAAATTTGGCAATGCACAGAAGATTTGGTAGCACCCAGTGTAGAAATTGCAGCACCCAGGAAATTTGGTAGCGCACTCCCCTCTGCACATCCATGCATGAAAATGATGGAATGCGCAAGAAATTGGGAACACCCTCATATATATCGTGGCTACATTTAGTTCTTCAACACCTGCACAACCATTTGGCACCTGGCATATTGCATTGGGAGTGTGTTGGTTTATGTGTTGAATATGGTCTTTGGCATATGGATTAGCTCGATATGTAGTGTGAATTAGGATAGATTAGGCTCATTTAAACATACACCACCTCTTTTGATAATATGAGATTTTAAAAATATAAAAACAAATGTATATTTTTTATATTTGAAAATCCACAAAGCATAGATTTGGGCTTACCAATTTAATTGCATTTTTGTATTTGTAGGTCAAGAGGGAAAAACCAAAGGATTTCCGGGAAAAATTCATCAATGCGAGATTGATGAATAATATGAAGCTTAAGAACACTAGCCAAAGGAATTAAGAAAACAATAAATCAAGTAGAGAGTGATGAAAACACTCTCAAAAATACCAATGCATTTGGATCGCTAACATTTGGCTCCAACTGGGATGGAGACCTCCCTATGAAGCTCCAAGAACCTAGTAGTTTCAATCGCCTTGTCTATTGGGCTATGGAGTCAACAGTCAACCATTCCCCAAAAATTCTCAAGGTCTGCCTTTATTCACACAAATTGATTGTTATTTCTGCAAACTGAAGGAAACAAAATGTTCGGGTAGCGAGCTTATTTCCTGCACTACTCTACTCTAACCATATCTGCAATTGATTAGGTAAAGGTTGATTTCCATAATAGCCATCCAAGCAATTTAAAAACTGAAATAATCTCATCGTTATCACTAATCAATAGATCATGTTTGACATGTAACAACAGTGATAAGGAATCATTCAAGAAACCATACTCATCCGGAAATGCTGATGAATTTAAGAAATTTGAAATCTTCGGTTTCTCTAGAATATATGATTCCATGAAGGCTGCCACTAGATCTTTGAATCCAAGATCAGAAAAATGTTGATCCACGGAGAACTCTTTCGTAGCCATTGATTTTCCTCTGCTAGAAGACTGATCATCTTCTGGTTCTCTTGAGATCAATTTTTTATCATCAAAAACTACAACTTCTTCTTCAGAATAATGATCACAAGAGGATAACAAAACAGGGTTTACATCATATGGATTAAGATCAACTAAGAACATATAATTGCCTATGTAATCATTGGTTACCATAGGCTCAATTTGGTTTGCAAACTGATCATAAATTTCACATGCATATTTGTCTCTAGAGTACTCAACAAATATTGAAGAATTATGACCTAAATCTGAAGTAAATTCACAGGCTTGTTGATGTTCCAAATCTTCTTCAAACTCATTACTTTCCTGCTGAAAATCTGAACCATACTGACAGTTCCCTTGTTTATGTGCTTGCATATTTTCAGACGAAAACTACTCTCAGATCCTCCTGGAAGCATGGATGTTCTCCTCTACCTCTTGAGCATCTTCAAGCAAGCTCTTTAAGGATGAATACTTCCTTTCTAGCAGAAGAAGGGAAAGTTCTAAATGAAAACCCATAACATAATATATCATGGCACCTGTCTTTGTAGGCCATATCTCCAAAGTCATATCATGGTAGATGCTATAAAATATTCGATTGAAGACATACAAAGCTTCACCTTGCTCTCTCTTCAAAGCATAAAAATCAGAAAGGTATGAATCTAGTGATTTGTACTCGCCCCAATACTTCACAAAAGAATTAGAGAACTCGATCCAAGAGCCAATAAAATCATCTCCCAGACCCTTAAACCATACAGCAGCATCTCTAATCAAAGACTTAGAGAAAAATCTCATGATCACATCATCATGAACAATTTGAAAGCGGTCAACAAAAACCTCAAAGGATTTCAAGTGTCTTTCAGCTGTGACATAACACTCTCCAAAAAACTGGGGAAGATATTCAAAGCAATCAAGAGGATAAGGATGAAGGAAATAGGGAAGCCTTAAAGGCTTGAACATCTTCATCCTGATTTTAGTTTAAAAAGCAGTGGGTTGATCATGAAAGTTAATAGGTTGATGACAAGGTTCCTCAGTAGTACTAAAAGGTGTTGAGCTCAGAACAGGTTTTCAATCAATTTTGATTTCCACAAAGTCAAAAGGATGATCAAATTCAAGAGGAATTGGAAAGCAGAATTCATATTTATGAACAGGCTAAGGTAAAGGTACTGAATCAACGTCTAAAATGCAAGCAGATTGAAGGCTTTCCTCTTCTAAACATGGGTATATAAAATGTTATAAAAACAAGACCGCAGAGCAATAAAATAAAACAAATGTGGAAACAAAACACAAAAGATACACAATACAAGAGAGACATAGATTTACGTGGTTCACCTAGTGTGGGCTACGTCCACCAGAGAAATTGCCAGGTCCTTCCTTTATTATTATCCAGCAAATGAAGGGATACAACCTACAGCAAAACCCGCTGTAACTTCCTCTTCTTTCTCTCACAATCTCCTCTCTCATAATACAATATTCACCATCAACCATAGACGCAATACATTTCCCTCATAAAAGAGGGTTGCCTTCTAGGGAAAAAAACCCTAACATAATCTCTATCGTTAGGTCTACGACCTTATAATGAACGGTCCATATTTACAATGAAATTGCAATATACATTTACAAGGAAATTTTTCCTTTGGGGGCTTCGCCCTCGAACCCCAGTTGGGGGAATAGCTCCCCCAGACCCTACCCCCCCTCTGAACTCCCCTGCATGGAAGAGTGTACATACTTATGGGGTGTAAATACTTCATGGGGTATAAACACAGCTAAAAGTAAAATACCTTTGAATCAGGAAGATAATCAGGCTCCACAACCAACAATCTCCCACTTGGAGATTGATCTCAACAACTCCACCACTGTTGTATATGATGGACTCTGAACCTTCTTGGACCTGGCAAATTTCTCATCTTCATCTTCATTCTTGAAGACCAACTGAAACTGAGCAGGAACTCAGTTTTTCCTTGGTTACTCCCTTTGTTAACATGTCTGCAAGATTCTGGCTAGTGTGTATCTTTTCTAACTTCAAATGTCCATCTTCCAAGGCAGATTGTATGAAGTGGTACCTCAACTATATATGCTTAGTATTCAAATGGAAGGTTGAGTTCTTTGCAAGATGAATGGCAATCTCACTGTCACAGTACAACCTGCTATTCTCTTGCTTCTTTCCCAATTCCTCCATAAACCTCTGTAACCAAATCATCTCTTTACTAGCCTCTATAGCAGAAACATACTCTGCCTTTGTTGTTGAAAGTGCAACAACCTTTTGCAGTTTCAAAATCCAACTTACTGTTGTTCCACCTATAGTAAAAACATGCCCTGTGGTGCTCCTCCTATTGTCTATATCACCTGCCATATTTGAATCAACATATCCCTGTAGAAAAGTGTCTAAACCTCCAAAACATAATGCATGAGTAGCAGTACCTCTCAAATACCTTAGAATCCACTTTACTGCCTCCCAATGTTCTTTACCTGGATTGTTCATATACCTACTCACAACTCCCACTGCATGTGCAATATCTAGTCTTGTGCAAACCATTGCATACATCAAGCTGCCAACTGCTGATGAATAAGGGACCCTGGACATGTATTCTATCTCCTCCTGTATCTTGGGACACATTTCCTTAGTTAATTTGAAATGGCTGGCCAAAGGTGTACTAACTGGTTTTTCATTCTGCATTCTA
>JASDQU010738242.1:125588-167898 GCA_032191745.1 Picea mariana | reverse complement strand
CTCCCACTTCTTTTTGGTGTCTACCTGCATTGCCTCTTCATAACATTCTGGTTCACCAGAATCAGTCAACAATAAATAATACAATGAAGGAGAGTATCGTTCAGGGGGTATACTTAACCTGGTAGATCTTCTAACAACACTTGCAGGTGTTTGAGGTACTTGTTGCTCCTGTTGTTGTACATTTTGATTTTCGGGTTCCTTTGGAACTTCTTTTTCAGTGATCTCATCAAGCACTTTGTATTCTTGTTTTTCTTCTTCCTGTTTCTTTCCCTGCAACTAATCTTTGTACATGACCTTCTCATTGAATATGAAATCTCTACTCCTAATGATTTTTTTATTTTCATAATCCCATAATCGATAACCAAAATCATTAACACCGTATCCAATAAAGGTACACTTCTTGGATTTAGACTCAAGCTTTGTTCTATTTTCTTTATCAATATGGACAAATGCTTCACAATCGAAAGTTTTCAAAAAAGAATAGTTTACCTTTTTTCCGGTCCAATCCTCCTCTGGAATTATACCATCCAAAGATCTTGAAGGTCCTCTGTTTATTATGTAAATAGAATTATCTACAGCATCTGCCCAGAACTGTAAGGGAAAACCAACATGCAATCTCATACTCCTTGAAAGTTCCATGATTGTTCTGTTCATCCTTTCTGACACACCATTTTCTTGTGGTGTTCTTGGAACTGTCTTCTCTCTACGAATCCCATGGTATGAATAGTAATCATCAAAATTCTTGTTGCAATATTCACCTCCATTATCTGATCTGAGACACTTCAAACTTTTTCATGTCTCATTCTCAACCAAAGATTTCCATTTCTTAAAAGTATCAAAAACATCAGATTTTTGTCAAATGCAATAAACCCAAGTTTTTCTAGTTGCATCATCAATAAAATTAACATAATAACAAGATCCACCAAGAGATGATACCTGAGCTGGTCCCCATACATTTGTATGCACAAACTCTAACCTTCCATTCTTCTTTTCTTTTCCAACTCTGAGAAATATGACTCTCTTTTGTTTTCCATAAACACAATGCTCATAGAAGTCCAAATCAATTTGTTTAAGATTTGGCAGCAAATTTCTTTTGTGAAGTATCTGCATACCCTTCTCACTCATGTGTCCCATCCTATGATGCCACAGTGTTGTATCCACTCCTGTAGAAGATAAAGATATAGAAGATTCAATATTACCAGTACATAAATACAATGTACCTACCTTCTCTCCTTTTGCTATCACCAATGATCTTATGATGACCTTCCACGTCTTATCTGTAAATATGGATATACAACCTTTTACCAACTGCCCTATTGAAATTATATTTTTCCTTAAATATGGAACATGTCTTACCTCTTTTAAAAACCATCGGTTTCCATTGCGTTGCTTTATTTTTACCTTTCCCATTCCAACAATTTGGCATGGTGCATCGTCACCCAAATGAACCTGTCCAAAATCACCTTGAACATAATCTAGAAAATGTTTTCTATGGGGTGTGGTATGAAATGAAGCCCCTGAATATACTACCCAAGACTCAGAAATATTATCTACAGAAAGAATCAAAGCATCTTGTAACACATCACCTGTTACATTTGCTTCCTGATTTATCTCCTATTGTCCATCTCTTTATTTCTTTGGAGCTCTTCAGTCTTTCTTCAAATGTCCTTTCTTCCCACAATTCGAGCACTCTATCTTTCCAAGTCTGGATTTGGATCTACCCTACCTAGAAATCCAATGGTTCCTGAAACCCTTTCCTCTATCCTTTTGTATTCCCCTATTCTCCATGTTCAACGCATTTCTTGATGTCTCACCTATGCTTTTCCATTGCATTTCCTCACTAAGGATAACACCAACAACATCATCAAATTTTAAATTATTTGAACCAGAGACAGAGTTACTTATAGCCATGACCAAGCCATTCCAGCTTTCTGGCAATGAGAAGAAGATTAGAAGAGCCCTGACCTCATCATCAAAGTCCACTTTTACAGAACTTAGTTGATTAGTAACCGTATTAAAATCATTTAAATGACATGCAAGATACCCACCTTCCGACATCTTCATATTAAATAATCTCTTCATTAGAAATACCTTATTGGACGCCAAGGGTTTTTCATACAATTTGGCCAATGCGTCCATCAAACCCTTCGTTGTCTTTTCTTTGGAAATATTGAAAGCCACTGACACTGCCAAGCTCAGCCATATCATTCTTAGAGCCTTTCTGTTAAGAATCTCCCATTCTTCGTCCTTCGTAGCCACCGGCTTCTTTTCTATTATTCCCAATGGTAGGAATAGATCCTTCTGATATAAATAGTCTTCCATCTGCATCTTCCATAACTAGTATTTTTGGCCATTAAATTTCTCAACCCTAAACTTTCCATCTTCCGACATTGCTCCCACTCGAACTAGGAACCCTCTTTTCCTGTGAGTTACCTTTTGCTCTGATACCAGTTGTTAGAAAAATAGGACCGTGGAGCAATAAAATAAAACAAATGCAGAAACAAAACACGGAAGATACACAATACAAGAGAGAGACAGATTTACGTGGTTCACTGTAATGTCCCTAAGGCTGAGCCCTATTGTAAATCATGTCTATGAAGTGTAAATCTTGCATTATGAATTGTAATTATGTTTTATAGGCTGGCGAGCCAAGTTTATATAAGCTGGTGGGCTTATGTGTTATTAGGCCGGAGAGCCTAAGTGTTAAGGCCAGGAGCCTGCTTTTGTATATGTAATCATGCAGAACATTAATAAAAATATAAACACCACTGAGTGCAGACCGACCATGATGAATGAGTGATGGGGGAATAAGCTTCCATAGAGTGGGTAAGGGATTGGGGGCTGGAAGGTTGGGAAGAGAGGCTAAGTGTTGAGCCTAGGGGCTTAAGTCCTTGGGAATAATATTTTAATATTATTCCAAAAAGCCATGTGAAATATATGTTTTGTCTTAAGTTCTTTGGAAGGACGAGTGACTTCCAAATGGTAAGAAACGAGCTTCATGGGTGACAAGTGTCAACCCAAGCGCATGCAGTTAAAACTGTTGAGTTGAGCCATGATGGGGGTTCCTCCTCCATTCTTCCATCGACTATCTGAACCAGGAATCCCGTATGACCTCTGCAAGAATACCCTCACGCAACTCGGGGAAAACCAAAAACGGCCTGTGTTGATTTCTGGAGGAGCGGGTACACCCTCTATCAAAACCGTCGAGTCTGTGTTTGACCTCCCATTCCCCATCCTCTGTTTGAACTCGCGGGTGTCCAGGATCGACCTCTATTTTGGTGTTTGTTCTAGGGAATCCTTACCTGAACCGTTAAGTCTCTGCGTGGGATCTCTGTACACCCTCACGCATCCCTGAAACCTGAGCCGTGAGTTTGTCCTATATTGTTGGTTGGGGAAAATTGAATGCCCCATAATTGTTGAGCCTTGTTATGCTGTATCATCTGTCTATCACCGATTTTTGGGAAGCCTGTGTTTATGTTTCCTGTGGATTGTTGTGTTAGCGCAGTGATTGACTGCATGTGGCTTGCGGACCATTGTATGTTCGTGTGGAGCCTCATGGTTGCCCGACTGTGTTGGAAATCGATTTGAAGGAAATAGGTTGTCTGGCATGTGTGTATCAGTCCCTCCAGGTGAGAGAGTCTGTTGGGAAGTGGTTTTCTCCTAGAGAGAGTCCAGCACCAGCTTCAGAGCTCTGAGAATTCCTGATCTGGCCTGTCGTCGAGGCCCAGATAGGGAGGTGAAGCACTGATGGACTGTGCTTGTGAAGGTGTATACTCCTGGGCAGAACAGGCATGTGGGGAATGAGATTCTGTTAGTAGTGGGCGTAAGAAGGCATCCTAGGAAGAATCCTTTTGGTTATTTTGCGCAGTTTTCCTTGTAACCTCAGCCTAGATTAGGATTCCTTGCATTGGGTGGAGCTTAGTCCCAGCTTGGCGGTGACCCACTGCTAAGAGTGATGAGCAGCGTGGTCTAAGTTTGGGAGGTTCATGGAAGGCCTGCACATGGTTGGTGGAATTACCATGATTTCAAAGATAAGTATCAGCCTATGCTTAATATTATGTTTTGCATGCCTATGATGCTTATATGTATCATGTATTTTGTTTGCATATGGATTATTGTTAATGACAGGGATTATTTATGTTAGCAATAATCTTGTGCTTACTATGAGTTAAATGTGTTTAATATGACTTAAATGCATGTTATTAATTAAGTATGAGAATGATGTTGTTCCGCATAGTAGTGTTTTTCCTGGCAAAGTGGGATGTAAGGTCGGGGTAGCGTTACAGTTTGGTATCAGAGCCTAGTTTCAACACTAAGCCTAGATGGGCTGGATAAGTGGTCTTTGGACCAAGGTTTTGAGAAGAAATTGTGTCTGGAGGACTAATTTCAGACCTCAAAATGTATCTGAGGGCCAAGGAGTTACTTGGCTTTGTTAAGAAGCTCAGGAGGAGTAGCGGCAAATTAAACTACAACCGACATGGTAATTGACCATGGAGAGAGAGAACTCCACACAAGAAGTGTTGGAGCCATTGGATCTGTTCGGGAGGAAAGGAGAACCCTCATGACCGTGAGATCTGGAGAACGTGCACAAGGCTTAAAACCCTTTGGAGTTGCACAGAAGTGTGGAAATCACAATACATGAAATCCTGAATTCGTCAAGACCATCCATCAGAAAGGACACATGGAGAGCGATCAACCTTTCACTGACTCATGAATTGAAAAGGTCAAAGGGAAATTTCATGAGAATTCATGAAAACGTGAATTTGCAATTAGATCACAACCATTGATCAAGGAGAGATCTAGACCATTAATTGTCTAGGAATAATTTCGGCATTTCGGAAGTTCAGCTGTCGGGAGAAGTGGATTGTGTTGATGCACAAACTCCCGAAGCCCAAAATCATGAAATCCTGAAGGGCCGAAGTAGTGGGTCGAGTTGATGTCACTGAGATGGAAGTGTACACATGGGTGTGTACCATGTGCCAGTGGGTCGAAAATAAAAGTGAGCATGGTGGGACTTGATGATGTCACTGAAGGTAACGTGGACCTTCTTAAGTAGACCACATGTCACCACTATGGTTAGTGACAGATGTGTTGTGGGCCCAAGGGGAGAGATGTCAGAAGTTCAGGAGTTGGGAGTTGGAGAGGGAAGTGAGTGCGAGAACCTCTGGGATCAAAACCTCGAAACCCGAAACCCTGAAGCCCGAAATCTTGAAACCCCAAAAACTTTGATGACGGAAAGACCACAGTGGATTTCATCCTTTGGAGGATGAGTAAACGTGGACCGTTGATCCACCCGATTTTGCGAATTCAATAATCAGAACTCTGTGAGATAGTTATGTGTGCCTTAAAAATTTATGAAGGCTGAAAATCCGGGTAGCACCTAGTGGTCTAGCATTTGGTCACGAACCGTGATCGCATGGGTTAGGGACTAAGAAAGAGGGGGCTATCATTCGAAATTTACAGAGTCGAACAAAGCACAGAAAATTCGTGGAATCAAAACATTTTCTTATTCGCGTTGGTTTATGAATGTTGTAGTTTTATTAAGGGGTTAAGGCCTGACAAACTTTGGTTGACTGCACGTTGTGTGTGAAAAGTTCAACGGGTGTTAGGAAAGCCGTGAATCGATGCCAAGTATAGAAATGGAAGAGGTGTTGATTGCCTCCAATTCAAAGAATGAAAGAGAAGGAAGGGATGTCAACTTGAGAGTTGAAGGATCGAACTCCAATGGGCACGAAAAAGAGATGGATAAGGAAGGACATATGATGAAAATCATCGAAAGATTGCAGAGAGAATCCCAAGCTCGCTGAGCCGATAGCTGAAAGGTCATGAGGATCAGGGATCGGTAGGGTGAATTCAACTTAAAGATGTTGAAGAACTGGGAAAGAATAGAAAGGAAATTAGAAAAGGAGAGTGGCACAAGAAAAACAGGGAGTCGCAGGACCCCTGAGATAAAAAGAAGATCGAGGAGTGGTAGCAGACATCATCATCGCTCCCCAAAGCATTTTGATAAGGAAGCACACAGTAGTTCAAGCCCATCCCCTACCAGAAAACACCGAAGATCTGGACTAGATGAATTGAAAGGGGAGATGAACAAGATTAAGCCTCCTATGTTTGATGGAGAACATAAGAAGGAGGAAGATGCCGAAACATGGTTGCTTGGCATGAGGAAATATTTCCAACTACAGAATTATTCCTCTCAGGCAGAAGGAAGAATTTCGATGTATCAACTAAAAGGAAAAGCATCCATGTGGTGGGATCAGCTTGTGCAGGTGCATCACGTTAGAAAGAAAGATATCACATGGAAGTAATTCAAGAGGTATTTCGAGAGGAAATACCTGACTAAAAGATACAATGACAGAAAGATGAAGGAGTTATTCGAACTCAAGCTAGGAAGAATGACCATTGATGAATACGAACGAAGGTTTTTGGAATTACTGAAGTATGTTCCATTCATCAAAGATGAGGCTGTCAAGATTCAGAGGTATCTGAGTGGACTGCCACCTCCCATTGGTGACAAGATTCAGTATGATGATCCTAAGACTATGGAAGAAACAATAAGAAGAGAGAAATTCTTATATGAACAACAATGAGAAAAGCCCACCTTTCGGAAGGCTTGGGTTGACCAGAAGAAGTTTAAGAAAGAACAAAGGCAGAAGGGAAACAAACCTCCCTTTTTCAGAAATAGTCCTCAAGGGCATCCATTGTTTAAAGAGCCGAGAATGGCTGAAGTGGGAGAACAAAGGTTGAGATAGATGCCCATTCAGTGTTGGGACTATAAATAGAACCACAAGTACAAAGATTTTCCCCATAAAAATGGCAAAGCAAGAGTTGTCCATAATTTTCAACAAGCTGAAACAGTGGAGGACATGGGTAGTAGAATGCCAAGGATCTATGTGGCCCTGGACAACAATCAAGCTGAATTTCAGTCGCATATGATTGAAGTGGAAGGTATGATTAACAACCAACCATTTATTATTTTAATTGATTTAGGGGCTAGCCATAGTTATGTAGACCCTAGAGTGGTGGAAAGTTTGCATTTATCAAGAAGAAAACATGAAAAGTCTTGGTTAGTGCAGTTGGCTACAGGAACCAAGAGGAAAGTCACTGAGTTGGTTAAGTCTTGTCCAGTGGACATGAAGGGATTGAGCACAAAGGCTGAATTGAATATTCTGTTGTTAGGCTCTTATGACTGTTTAATTGGGATGGAATGGTTGGACCAGCAACATGCCCTCCTAGACTTTCGTAACAAGGAATTTACATGTCTGGATGAGGAGGGGAATCGAAAAACAATCCAAGGAATTCCTAGAGTTGTTACTGTTAGAGAAATCTTAGCAATGCAACTGAAGAAGTGCTACAGAAAAGGCTATCAATTATTTGCAGCCCATGTGGGGAAAAAGCCTAAGGATAAGATGTCAAGTATTGGAGACCATGCGGTACTAACAGAGTTTGAAGACGTATTTCAGGAGGTACCCAAACTACCTCCAAAGAGAGATATTGATTTCTCTATAAATTTTATGCCTGGAGCAGCTCTAGTGTCGAAAGCTCCTTATAGAATGAGTACGCCAGAGATGAAAGAGCTGCAATTGCAGCTTGAAGAGCTTCTAAAGAAGGGATACATTCGCCCAAGTGTGTCACCTTGGGGTGCCCCGGTCCTATTCGTGAAGAAGAAGGATGGGACGTTGAGGTTGTGCATTGATTTCAGATAGTTGAACATAGTAACTATCAAGAACAAGTATCCTCTGTCAAGGATCGACGATCTTTTTGATCAGTTGAAAGGTGTGAAAATATTTTCGAAGATAGATCTCAGATCGGGATATCACCAGGTAAGAATAAAGGATGAAGACATCAGCAAGAATGCCTTTAGAACAAGGTATGGTCATTATGAGTTCACAGTGGTACTGTTTGGGCTTTCAAACACACCTGTTGTTTTTATGTGCTTGATGAATGGTGTATTCAGGGACTATCTAGACAAGTTTGTCATAGTCTTCCTGGATGACATTTTGGTGTATTCCAAGTCAGGGGAAGAGCATGAAAAACACATGAGGATGGTGCTGCAAGTGTTGAGAGAACACTAGTTGTATGCCAAGTTGAGCAAATGCTCGTTTTATCAAAGGCAAATCCATTACTTGGGGCACATTATTTCGAAGAAGGGATTGTCGTGGATCCTGAGAAGGTTGAGGCCATCAGAGAATGGTCAGCGCCAAGGAATGTGGCAGAAGTTAGATCCTTTATGGGTCTAGTGGGCTATTACAAAAGGTTTATCGTAGGGTTCTCAAAGATAGCTCACCCTATCACTTCCTTCCAAAGGAAGGAGAAAAAGTTTCAGTGGACTAAAGAGTGTGAGAAAAGTTTTCAGCGATTGAAGCAGTTGTTAACCAGTGCTCCAATCTTGAGAATTGTAGATCCAAATGTGGATTTTGTGGTGTGCACAGATGCGTGTAAAGAAGGGTTGGGAGGAGTTATCAGTCAGAATGGATTTGTAATCTGTTATGAGTCTAGGAAGCTGAAAGAGCATGAAAAGAATTATGCCACTCATGATTTGTAGTTGGTAGCAATCGTTCACGCTCCGAGGAAATGGAGACATTACCTCATGGGAAGGAAGTTTGAACTCAGAACAAACCATAACAGTCTGAAATATTTGTTTGATCAGCCAACCTTAAACGCTAGACAAAGTAGGTGGTTGAAATTTCTGTGAGTACGACTTTGAGATCAAGCATATCAAAGGAAAGGAGAACAAAGTGGCTGATGCACTCAGTAGGAGGGTGCATGAATTACATGCTACAGCCATTATCATGTATTGGGCTGATATTAAAAGTAGAATTTTGGAGGCTGCAAATGTAGATCTGCAGTACAGAGAATTGGTAGCTAAGCTACAACAGGGTAAGATGCCACAGAAGATGGAAGTTTATAAATTGGAAACAGATGGAATATTGTTGTACAAGAACATAATTTTTGTACCCAATGTCGAGTGCTTGAAACAGATGATTTTGCAGGAGATACATAATGTGCCTTATGCAGGGCACCCTAGATATCAGAAAACAGTAGTAGTGATCAAGAGCCATTACTTTTGGCTGGGTATGAAGAGAGAGATCGTTGAATACATCGTCAGATGTATGGAGTGCCAAAAAGTTAAATGTGAGCATAGACACCCAGCAAGGTTGTTGCAACCTTTACCCATTCTTGAGTGGAAGTGGGAAGTAGTAATGATGGATTTTATCACGGGATTGCACAGAACAACCAAGCTGCATGATTCGATCATGGTAGTAGTGGAAAAGCTTACAAAAGCTGCCTATTTTATTCCACTGAAAACTACTCACAAGGCAGTAGATGTTGTTAATATTTTCACAAGGGAAGTGGCACAATTGCACAGAATTCCTAAAACGATTGTGTCTGACAGAGACCCGAAATTTACCTCAAATTTCTAGAAAGGATTGTTCAAAGGATTCAGAACGAATCTGAACTTTAGTAAAGCTTATCATCCTGAGTCTGATGAACAGATAGAGAGGGTGAACAGAGTAATAGAAGACATACTGAGAATGTATGTTATGGACAAACCACAAAGAAAATAACCCACAAAGAGTTCAAAGTGGGTGATCATGTTTTACTAAAAATGAAAGCTAATAGGAATTCCATGAAGCTGGGAAGTTGCGCCAAGTTGGCAGCTAGATTTTGTGGTCCATTTGAAATCTTGGAAAGGATTGGGCCAGTTGCATATATGCTTGCATTACCTGCATCTATGACTGTACATAATGTGTTTCATGTTTCATTTCTTAAGAAATATATACCAAATGATAATCATGTTATCAATTGGAATGTCATTCAGGTGGAACAAGAAGGTGTCCTGCAAGTGCATCCTATGCGCATATTGGATAGGAAAAACAAACAGCTCAGGAATCGAGCTATAGGGCTTGTAAAGGTCCAGTGGACCTGGTACAGTCCTGAGGAGGTGACATGGGAGCATGAAGATGTCATGCAGGTACAGTACCCATATCTTTTTGAAAATTTTGAAAAGCTTGCAGATGCAGTGTAAAGTTGCACTGAGGACATTGCAAAAATAAGGGGAGGGGATTGTAATGTCCCCAAGGCCGAGCCCTATTGTAAATCATGTCTATGAAGTGTAAATCTTGCATTATGAATTGTAATTATTTTTTATAGGCTGGTGATCCAAGTTTGTATAAGTTGGTGGGCTTATGTGTTATTAGGCCAGAGAGCCTAAGTGTTAAGGCCAGGAGCCTGCTTTTGTATATGTAATCATGCAGAACGTTAATAAAAATATAAACACCCCTGCGTGAAAACTGACCATGATGAATGAGTGATGGGGGACTAATCTTCCACAGGGTGGGTAAGGGATTGGGGGCTGGAAGGTTGGGAAGAGAGGCTAAGTGTTGAGCCTAGGGGATTAAGTCCTTGGGAATAATATTTTAATATTATTCCAAAAAACCATGTGAAATATATGTTTTGTCCTAAGTTCTTTGGAAGGATGAGTGACTTCCAAATGGGAAGGAACAAGCTTCATGGGTGAAAAGTGTCAACCCAAGCGCATGCAGTTAAAACTGTTGAGTTGAGCCATGATGGGGGTTCCTCCTCCATTCTTTCGTCGACAGTCTGAACTGGGAATCCTGTATGACCTCTGCAAGAATACCCTCATGCAACTCGGAGAAAAACAAAAAAAGACTGTGTTGATTTCCGGAGGTTCCAGTACACCCTCTTTCAAAACCGTCGAGTCTGTGTTCGACCTCCCATTCCCCATCCTCTGTCTGAACTTGCGAGTGTCCAGGATCGACCTCTGTTTCGGTGTTTGTTCTAGGGAATCCTTACCTGAACCGTTAAGTCTCTGTGTGGGATCTCTGTACACCCTCACGCATCCCCGAAACCTGAGCCGTGAGTCTGTCCTGTATTGTTGGTTGGGGAAAACTGAATGCCCCATAATTGTTGAGCCTTGTTATGCTGTAGCATCTGTCTGTCACCAATTTTTGGGAAGCCCATGTCTTTGTTTCCAGTGGACCGTTGTGGTCACGTAGTGCTTGAATGCATGTGGCTTGCAGACCATTGTATGTTCATGTGGAGCCTTGTGGTTGCCCAACTGTGTTGGAAATTGAGTTGAAGGAAATAGGTTGTCTGTCCTGTGTGTATCACTCCCTCCAGGTGAGAGAGTCTGCTAAGAAGTGGTTTTCTCCCAGATAGAGTCCAGCACTAGCTTCAGAGCTCTGATAATTCCTGATCCGACCTGTTGTTGAGGCCCATATAGGGAGGTGAAGCACCAATGGACTATGCTTGTGAAGGTGTATACTCCTGGGTGGAACAAGCATGTGGGGAATGAGAGTCTGCTAGTAGTGGGTGTAAGAAGGTATCCTGGGAAGAATCCTTCCAGTTATTCTATGCAGTTTTCCCTGTAACCTCAACCTAGACTAGGATTCCTTGCCTTGGGTGGAGCTTAGTCCCAGCTCGGGGGTGACCCACTGCTGAGAGTGATGATTAGTGTGGTCTAAGGCTAGGAGGTTCATGGAAGCCCTGCACATGGTTGGTGGAATTACCACAATTTCAAAGATAAGTATCATTTTATGCTTAATATTATGTTTTGCATGTTGATGCTTATATGTATCATGTATTCTATTGTGCATATGGATTAATGTTAATGACAGGGATTATTTATGTTAGCAGTATGTTGACGGGCGAAATTGACCGTCCATCAACTGAGAGAGTGGAACCGGTTTGAGGTTGTCCAATAACCCAAGCCGTTTGGAATGAACCACCCTAACGGGTTTAGCGGCTCCGTTAGCAGATCTAAGGTCCTAAGAAAACCAAAGAGAAAACTAATCTAAACTAACTAATCTAACTAAAACTAAACAAACTAAACTAAAACTAAATAAAACAAACTAACTAAAAACAAAACTAAACTAACTAACAATAACTAAAATAAACTAATACTAACTAATCTAATTAAAACTAACCATTAAACAAACTAACTAATCTACTATCTATATATACAAACTACTAACTACTACTATACTAAGTCTACTAATTAGCTATTTAACTACTTATTGAACTATAACTTATTCACAAATATACAATATCTACAACTAGTAGATTTAAATAAAACCTATAAAACTCATTTTCTTTCTGCCCTAAGACAGCTAGAGATATTTTGTATTTTTATGATTTTATGAACAAGAAATAGAACTCACTGAAATTAAACGATCTAATATACTAACTACACATATATCTAACTAAATACTAACAAATACACTAAATGAATAAACAACAAACTGACTTGGAAATGCTCCAGATTTGTCCTGTGTATGATGACTTCGAAGCTGGTCGGAGGAAGGAAACTCGCACTGGATGGTCCAGACACTTCTCGTAAACGATAGGCTGCACTTCTCTTTGAGTTGTTTACAGGACAAACAAGACATAAAAAATCATAACAATTATATGATTTATAAATCTCTGCAATAAGGGAAACCTGTTATGCAAAAACTTATACTTAATAATTCAACTTATGAAGAAGAGAAATCTGTCATTCACAAACTGAATTAAGCAATTGCTATGTTTTTTACAGACTGGAAGAAATCAGATATGGATTATATTGATTAAATTATATCATTTGCAAAAGACTAAGATAGCTAAAGTAGTCATTAACCAAATGCAAATAGATACACATAAACATAAAACAAAATATTGATATCATGAAAAGCTAAAGTTGTAGCAAAATATCAAATTCTGTCTCAGTCTGTATTAAAATTCCATATCCTTGTTCTCCCACGAATGAGGATCCTATTATTACAAAAATGATAGGTATTTATAAGTCTTTCCACAGGGTAAAACCTCCCTGTGGATAGTATCAAACAGTTTACATAATCTGGGAAGATATCCCAAAATCAACTAGACTAGGAACTAAAATGAAACAAACTATTTCAAATATCCTTTAGACTGTCCATCCAATCCAATGAAATTTCGAATTCACCTGAAATGGACCAAAAATAACAAGTTAGAGAGATATTTATGAGAAAAACAATAAAAATCTGATTCCACAGACTTAGCTACAGAATCATCTGATTCTGTAGCTAGTCTAAAATAATATATAGAATCAGAATTAAAATCAAATCAAATCTTTTAAAAGAATTAAATCCAATTTTCTTCCAATAATCATTTTAAAACGAATCACTTAAGATTCAAATAATTTTATCACTCAACTTTAAACAGGATCAAAATGATTCAATCGAAAACAGGGGTAGGAATACTCTGTTCTTTTGTTACCATAAAATTAGGTCTTTCATAATCAAACAGTAACAAGACTGTTTCATATCCAATTGAAATTGATAATGAATCATATCGTATGTGATATGATCTAATCCAACACAACCATTTTCCACTCGTTATAGCTATAACGATATAGCAAAAGATTCATATCGTTTAATCGAATACACAGATAGAAAGACTGTTTCGATTATGGGTAAATGAAATCATACGTAACAGCATCAACCAAACCAAATTTGTGATAGATTTCAATCGTTGATCCTTGCACAGTCAACAGACAGGATCGATTAAATGTGATCACAATCTTAATAGAATCGATAGAAGTTATAATTGCAAACTGGACAAATAATCTTGATTGCCATTGAACGAAATCATTAATTTCAAACAAATCATGACTGAGTTTAGTATAGAAATAAATCATGAATCTGGATATAGCCAATCTCATTCTACAAATCAAATTCAAACAGAGTATCCATTGCAATTACGAATCCAACTGATAACATGGTCGAGCTAACAATAAACCAATGCGAATTCACTGGCTGGGTTTTTAACATAATCGTTATGAATTGAATCTATTCACAATTTGGGTGTGTTTGTACAGAGTCATATTGAAAAAAAACCCGAATTGTATTCCTATTACTCGAAGGTCATATGGGACATAAAACCAGAATAATTAACCGTATCAAAATTGTTGCCAATCATAGCATATGCATTATAACGAAATTGAGTCGAAATGTGATCATTTTCTAAATTGAATATGAGGAACAATTCCTGTCCAGAATAGGTACAAGCAAATTCGATTGATAGCAGAGCATCCATTTTAACTCAATCAAATCCACACCAAGATCAATCAAATCAATGAAAATCTAATGGAAGCCAAACTGGGCATGATTGAAAAACGAAATTCCATTTAGTCAAAACAAAGATATATATAGAATGCATGCAATATAACAGAGCCATTCAAATGAAATGAACAAAGCTGTTTAAAACCGAAATCAAATTGTTATAGAAACCTAGATTATTTACACAATGAAATGAAATTTTCCATACCTGTGTAGTGACGAGGCTGCTCAATTATACCAGCTTGGAATTAACAACAGTCGTGGCTGATTCCACATTTTTAAACAAGATGGAGCCGGTCGTCTTTTGTTTTTTATCTGTCGCTTGTAGCTTGGCCTTTTGACTGGTCAGGGCTGCAATCTGGTCCTCTAGTGATTGAATCTTTGACTGGAGTATTGGGACATCATTATAATACCACTCCAACCATGAATTGCATTGATCACAGGGTGACACTGTAGGTTTAGACAAAGTAGGAGGGGATTTGGGAAAATGACCGAGGGTTTCACAAGGCAACTTAATGCCTGGGTAGTTAGGGTCGTCCTTTAGGCAGGGGGGTAGGTTTGACACAAAGTCATACGAGGGTTCTGCACACAAACCTTGTGAATAGGGGTATTCTCTAGCCAAGAAACGCTCCACCTCCGAATTAGAGTCCTCACTCAACACGATAGGGTTTGGATCGACAGGGGGTTTTGGCTTGTTTTGTGCCATCTATGAAATCAAACGTGCATTCTTTTTCCCTTTGGCGTTTGCAGTGGGGTGGGCCTTGGGCTTTTTACTCATAGGCTTAACAGTCTCAACACTCTTAGTCACAGTGTGGGGTAAGTCGATAGGAGGGTCGGTCGAGGGTTTAGGCAATAGGATATGGTAGGGTACTAGGGGTACAACCTTGACCTCGCTCACCACAAGTTTGTCAACCTGTGTAGGGTTCGGATCCTCGAAACCATTCCGAGCAACGAAATTGCTCCAACTATCTTTATGCAAAGTCAAATGATAGACAACGATAAGCTTTACTAGCCCATAATGAAAAAGGCTACTATCAGCCTTGTTTCTTTTGTACTTATTCGACATTTTAAACAAGCTTCGATGCAAATAATAGGGCATATTGAGCTGATAACCCATAAAAACCATAAGCAAACGTAGGTGGTATAAGAACACAAACCCGTATCGACCCTCACAGGTGATAAACTGTTTGATTATCATTAATAAATCGTGCCAACGTTGTTTAAGCATGGTCACGGGCATACCTCTATCACAGGAGGTGATTTTTCATGACTGGAAGAGCAGTGTCCATGGGACCTCTTCGACTTTACAATTCTTGGACCATCGTTGTCCAGTGGCAGGCAAACCTGTAGCAAGACTGATAAACTGTTCATCAATTTCCAATTGTATATCTTCGACCTTGGCTCGACATCCATCAAAGTTCATGGCAAACTGTCGAACCATGCAAAGGTTAAATCCATCGAAACGTTCCACGAAGGTAAGCCACCCACTGTCTGCCAAATCTCGGTGGGCATTGTCAAACATCAACAGGGCCTGTTTGCCATTGGGTTCAACTCGCACGCCTGGTGCCATGGAGTTGAATGCATGGTAATGGAAGGGTTCGAACACACAGTAACAGAGCTATCCAAACCAATAGCAATGAATCGAGCCAAAAGGGGTAAGCATTAACGCAAGCATGCGAAGGTGGTGGAGTTATTCACCGCCATGCAAAACAAATATGGTCAAAGTACAATCGCCGATATAGTTGTTCAATTCATAATAGTGGATCATCCATTAAGTCAGGTGTACAACCAATCAAATGCAATATGCATACATATACGCGCTAACACTACGCCATAGTGTTTAAACACCCAACATACAAATCAACATCCAAAATCAAATATGCGCTAAGGTATTGACTCATAAGTTTAACCAAGGTGCCAAATAGTTGACAAGCCAAACAAATATAAAAGATTAACATAAGGATCCTATCATACATATAAAAATTTAATCAAAACCCTTATGCATTTCATAGAATCAAAGATTAGGCAAGTCATAAAATGCAAATCCAAATGCTCAATGTCTTACAAACTCAAAAAAATCAAGTCACATAATCAATCGAAGTATAAGAACTGATCAAAGGATATTGTCAATCGTGTAACGATCAATAAAAGGCAAGTGAAAATGACAAAATAAATAACCACAGTTCAGATAATGATCGAAAAACAACTTCGAAAGGAGAATTTTTCATGCTTACAGTCGTGAAAACCTAACGAAGACAAATGTGTCAATGTCGCAAGAAATAAAAATGTCGTCTATTTGAAAAATGCGATGAAAAACTTGACTTTCACAAGACATAGGTGTAGGCAACTTATAGGATAATAGAAAAAGGTGAATTGGTTGCCAACAATGGCGACACACTGGGAGAATTAGTTATCTCTGCAAAAGTAACAAATTCAGATTAGGACAGCCAAGAAAATTTCAACTAAAAAAAAACAACCAGAAAATTGCATAAACATCGTCATCAGTCATTTTTTCCAGCAGTGTTTTAAAAGATGAAAACCAATAACAATCTTAAGATCAGCAAGTCACGATGTTAAAGATAAAATCTTTGATACTGTTGGCATGGCCACTGCTTCCAGCAGGTGTCCATAGCCTCGACAGGGTTTCCAATTAACCCACTCTGACATCTGTATCCTATCAAGAAGTTCTGGATCAGAATAAAGGACATTAAAGAGGTTTCTTATAATTTTTTGCAGATTTCCATGTACCCGATATTGCTTCGCTGCCAGCGATCCTGTTCAGTACCCCGACGAAGTTGTCTTGGCGCCATCCATGCATTTACCCGCTGCCAGCAGACCTGTTCAGTATCTCGATGGGTTTACAAGCACTTCCCATAGCTCTTATTCATAATTTTTTTTCTTTTTTTCTTTTGAAGATATATGGTTGAGCGGGGTGACGCTGAAAATTTTGATATTTTAACATATATTTTTTAGACCTCATCATAATTTCTTAGCACCGTCCTTTATTCAGTTCCAGAGATGTTTTATAAAAACAACTTCCTATGACAGGGAGACATCTTTTGAGTCATTCCTTTATGGAAAAGGGACAGCGTAAAAAGATAATAGATGATCATGACAAACTTTTCTCAAAGATTGAAATCAGTAAACTTCTTTCAAACAACAAAATTTTCCAACATAGATATCAGTTTCAGAGATATATCATTGATGTTTGTACAAATCTTTAGAAGTTATTTCAGCGAAGAAATTTTTTAATTGTCTTTGTCTGAATAGCTCAGTGTACAGGTGTGTATATTGTTTCAAAGAACGCAAACTAATAAATTCAAATCAAAATTGAAAACAAAAAGAAAAACAAAGTGCAAACAAAAATGAAATATTTACATAATATACAAGGGTAGTTATCAAGCAAAGTATCTTTTCAGGGCTTGGCCATTCACCGGATAGGTGTCAAGCTGCCCTTCAAGATTCTGCAATCGAAAGGAACTAGGATCCAACTTTTCAGCAATTAGAAATGGCCCAAGCCATAAGTTTTGAAATTTGGTGTGCTCACCCTTTCCTTCGTGTGGTTTGCCCCACTTCAAGACGAGATCGCCTACTTCAAAATTTCTATCAGAAGCAGAATTAGAATTGAACCAGCTTTTAATTAATTGTTGATGTTGGTCTAACTTATGCTTAGCGTGGGCTCTTACTTCTTCTAACTTCATCAAAGCGTTAATTCGGATTTCTAGGGGGGGACAATGTTCTTCTTGGAATTTTTGTGATAGCTGAAGCGAAGGAAGAAGAATGTGAGGTGGCAGAATGAGTTCTCTGCCATAAATGAGAAAAAAGGGGGAGTTACCTATAGCAGCTTTGGGTGTTACCCTATCAGCCCACAGTGCATTCAGCAGTGCAGTGTGCCAATTCTTGTGATTTTCAGCCACGGTTCTCTTGATAATTTTGATCAAGTTCTTGTTTGTTGATTCCGCTAAGCCGTTGCCCTGGGGGTAGTAACTAGAAGAATAATTCAACTTTATTCCTTTCTCCAAAGCAAACTCGCTCGTCTCAAGAGAAGAAAAGTATGAAGTGTTGTCAAAAACTAGGCAATCAGGGATACCAAAACGAGTGATGATATTCGAGTTTAGAAAAGCGATAACCTGACTGGTGTTGACAGTTCTTAGCGTAGCAGCTTCAGACCATCAAGTAAAGTAATCAGTGGCTGTCACAATATACTTGTGTTGTTGCGAAGACGGAGGGTTAACAGGACCTATGATATCAAGGCCCCATTGCTGAAAGGAGAATCTACTGAAATGGGTTGCAAGGGAAAGGTTGTTTTTTGCAACCGCCGTGATGCTTTCTGACAGATGATACATTTATGACACAAGGTATGGGCGTCCCTAAAAAGTGTGGGCCAGCAGTAACTGGCTCTTAAAACCTTATGAACAGTAGTCTCGCCACCGAAGTGACCACCAGCTTCTCCTGCATGCAACTCAAGCAAGACTTTTTCTGCTTCATCTTTTTCGAGACAGCGCATCAATACGCCGTCAAAATTCTGACGAAACAGTACACCATTAACTAGATGAAAGGAGGCGTACTTTAGTCTCAACGCTCTTATTTTGGTGGGGTCAAGGTGACGGGGTGCTGATCCATGTTCAAGACAGAATCAAATATCGTCGTACGAAGGACTTACGAGGTTTTGTGCGCAACAAATCAAACTTTGATCGCGTTGTTCTAGGTTTGACGTATCACTATCATATTGCTGTCCTGTTTTTGAATCAACAACCAATTTACACAACCCTTGGCCTCTCACAATCTGAGTTGGAGTGATCTCTAAGTCATACTCCTGCAAGGAGGTGACCCAGTTGGCTCTCTTCTCTCCTAACTCCTTTTGCACTAACAAGTTCCTTACGGAAGGGTAGGGGACAATGACCTTCGTCCTTGACTTCAAAAGATAGGACCGGAAGTGCTTAACTGCTTTGAAAATAGTGTAGGCTTGCCGATCAACCGCTGGGTAGTTAAGTTCAACACCTTTGAAAGAAGCGCTCATAAAGGCGATGGGTACTTCATTGTTCTCAAAACTCTTCTGAGTTAGGACTGTGGCATAGGAACGGTCAGAGGCAAAAGTATAGAGTGTAAAGTCTTGAGAGAAATCAGGGCTCATGAGAGACAGAGCATCTATTATGGCCTTCTTTATGGCATTAAAAGCTTGATTTTTTTTGGGTCCCCAGTGGTACTGGGTGTCTTTCTTAATCAGGTTCTGGAGAGGCCTCACCATTTCGGAGAAACTGGGGACAAATCTTCTCACGAAATTAATCTGGCCTAGGAAAGACTGCATGGATTTTTTGGATATAGGAGGGGGAAGTTTAGCAATGACTTGAGTCCTCTCGGGGTCAATAATCATCCCATCACTAGACACAATGAATCCTAGTAATTTACCCTATTCTACTGCAAAGATGGACTTTTTGGGGTTCAAGGAGATGTCGTATTTACGACATCGTAGTAGAACTGCTCATAAGTGAGCTAGATGATCGTCTTTGTTTTTAGAGTAAACGGTCACATCATCTAAGTAAACTACAATGGAGTGATTTATTAATCCTCGAAAAGCAATGTCCATTGCTCTCTGAAAGGTAGCACCAGCATTAATCAATCCAAAGGGCATTTTGCGATAAGCATAAGTGCCCCACGGGGTACGAAAGGTGGTTTTGAGTTGGTATGGCGGAGACATCAAGACTTGGTTGTATCCGGAGAAGCCATCCAATAAAGATAGCCTCTTGAAACCAGATACATGTTGCAGGATTTGTTCCATGGGTGGGACAGGATAATTGTCTTTGTCAGACGCTCTATTGAGGTTTTGGAAATCGACGCAAAGTCAAATTTCCCCGTTTTTCTTCTGAACTGGGACAAGGTTTTTACACCCATTGAGTGTGTCTAATAGAAAAAATTATTTTAGCACTTAGGAGTTTATTCAATTCTTTTTGAACGGTCGGTTCTAGTTTAGGGTGCATTTTCCTCAGTTTCTGTTGGAAGGGTAAGGTTTGGGGCTTCATCGGGATGACATGCTGTATGATATTAGGATCGAACATTTTAAGATCATCGTATGTCCATGCAAAGACATCCTTGAATTCTTTAAATAATTTAGCAAAAGCAGCTTTTTCTTGTCTAGAACATCCCAAGCCTAGATTAATACACTGAGGATTTTCACTAGTTCCTAAATTCACTTTTTCATAAGACAATGAGGAACTATTAGTTTTGCAATTGACCGTCTTTTTAAATTTATCTTCAAAATCATAAAACTTTTCTAATCTAACTATGGATTTGGGTATGAAATTTACCATGTCCGATAGAGCTTCAGGAGATTTTGGATTAGGTTTTACCGTAAAATGGTGCAAATTGTCATCGTGCGTGCGTTCATCTATCACCGAGCCTTGAAAGGTTTCTTCCATGTGCAAAAAGTTAATGATCTACTGATCATCGTCAAATACTCTCCAGTTTGTGATATTGTCAGGAACAAATGGTCGAAACAGTAGCTCGACGGAGAATGAGTTTAGGGACAAGCCTTCTGCAGGAAGAAGTTTAGAGGCTACATTAGCTAGTAAATCTGCTTCAGCATTATTTAATCTAGGAATGGAATTTATATTGAAAGAAGAAAATTTGTTCATTAAACTCCATACCTCAGACTAATAACTTTTGAGATGCGGGGAAAGACAGTGTATAGAATCTCTCACCTGCCTAACCACTATTTCAGAGTCGCCAAATACAACCAAGTTTTGAATGTTCATATCCAGAGCTTTTATGAGACCTTGCAATAAAGCCTCATATTCTGCAGTATTGTTAGTACATTCAAATTCTACTCTACAAGCCATTAATGTCTTGTTACTTGCCGGATCGATAATGATGCAGCCTACACCAGCTCCTTCTTTAGACTTGGAACCATCAAAATATAGAGACCAAATTTGGTTTCCATCGGGCACATGGGGATGTTGCATAGAAGCTGTTGGTTGCATGTATGCTACGATCTCGGGCTGTTGTTCTGGATTGTTGATAGGTGAAACCTCAGCCATGAAATTTCCGAAGAAGGTGTCCATCCCTTGGACTTCAGGTGAATCAGCAAGAGGTGTATATGGTTCGTTAGGATCATTCAAATCTGTAATCGTGAACTTTAGGTAACGTTCACGATTCACTCTGATCTTGTTAGGCTTACCGTTCTCTGGAAGCCATAAGTGAGACCAGTCTGTTGCGAAGTAACCATGTAGCTGCTCCAACCAGTCCCTGCTCAAAAATAGACCATACACTTCTGGAATATCCACAACGATTATATGAATAACCTGATGAACCTTTGGGTTAGACGATAATCTAATCAATACATTTTTTAGTTTGCCTATAACTTTAACATTTGTCCGATCAAGTTGTATGATTTTCAAAGTAGATGGTTCCACTTCAGCGTTAATATTTTGGCAGACAGACCAAGGCATCACATTAGATGATGCTCCTGATTCAACCATACAATTATGCACATTTCTGTTAAAAATTTCGAAAGTTAAAAAAAAAGGAGGTACATTCTTGCGAGTACTAAGAGTGGTAGCTTGTGGTTTTTTACTCGCAATTTCTAATGCTACTTTATCTACATTATTTACATTATTTACAGGAACTACAGGAAGGCTTCCTTTATCTTGAGGATCGGGATTATTTTTAGTGGAAGTCTTCTGTGGAACTTTTCTTTGCACAACCTTGTTACCTATTGAATTACCATTCTTGCCATTTTCTGAAATATTTTGCAACATTTTTTGTAACAAAAATGGAAACTTCAACAACTCATAAATAGAAATGTTAGCCCTTAATTTTTTAAGATATTCAACAACATCATAATCTATGTTAGGGCTGACATTACTCTGTTTAGTTTCTGCTAATTTAGATGGCTTTGGAGGTGAAGTTGTAGTGTTCTCGGTAGAAGGCTTGTTTGCTATCTTGCTCCTAGTGTTATAAGGGTGAACAATCTCGAAGTTAGCTTGAAAGATGTTGTCCGAGAAGTGTCCAAAAATGTTTGGAGAAGACTCTTGTTCTTGAACTATTTCTTGTTCGACTTCCTCCTGAGGGATCTCAGGAGGCATCAAGTTATCTTGGGCTTCTAGAATTGTTTGAAGAACACATTGCAAACTTTCTAGGTTCAAGCCTTCAGGGTTTGGGTTAGGTCGATTGGTAGGAAAGGGTTTTCGGAAAGGAGGTTTGTAGGGTCCTTTACTCGAGGAAGCTTCCTCAGTTGACCTTTTTAAATCTATAACTTGATTAGACAATTTTTGAACAACTTTAGTTAAATTTTCCAAATCAGAGTTTTCAGGTTGTGTTTTGCTTTATGTGGGTCTGGGGAGGATTTCAATCTTCTTTTTGGAATAAGAAACAGTCTCAGTTTCATTGCTAGAAGAGTCCTTAAGACTAAGTATGTCTTTTTCTATTTGAGTAGCCTCCTCGAAGGCTTCTAACAACGTGGCCTTTTTGGATCGTTTAACCCAAATAGCTATGCTTTGATGCAAATCTTTAGTGTAGTATGCGATTACAAGACTCTCAGCAGGCATTGAATCTGCAGGGATTCGATTTTTAAGCGTTAAGAATCTTTGATTAAAATCTTTAACTTTTTCTTTTGGGTTCATTTTCAAGCTTGAAAGATCCATGACTAAGACTTCCGGAGGTTTACCATCTCCAAATTTTTCCAAAAAACATGACTCAAACTTTTCCCAAGACACTATGGTATGGGGTTGTTGGGAAAAGTACCAAGTGGATGCATTACCCTCAAAAGTATAAGCGAACAACCTACAGACAACATCTTCATGTTCAACATTGCAGAGTCTAATGGCTAACATAAATTTTTTGATATGATCTTCATCTATCTGTTTTGAATTGGGATCGAACTTGGGAAGCCATTTCTCTGGGTGCTTAGGTAAAGGGTGTTGAGCTCCAGGTACAGCTACAGCATCTTGGTCCAACAGGGTCTAGCAGGGTTGTTCTGATTTTCCATTGGGGTAGTGGGTGTGGAAGGCTGAGAAGGTGAATTGCCTTCGTCAGAAGAGGAATCTCCTCTAGAAGAAGAAGGAGATGAGGGAGGTGGTGAAGGAGGTATCCCAGATCCTCCTGCAGCAGGATTTTAAGTTTGGATCTGTAGGATTCACAGTGAG
The DNA here is from genome assembly GCA_032191745.1 of Picea mariana. Lineage (NCBI taxonomy): Eukaryota > Viridiplantae > Streptophyta > Pinopsida > Pinales > Pinaceae > Picea > Picea mariana. The sequence continues at coordinate 144,659 of JASDQU010738242.1, read as the reverse complement.
GTTAATGTCACCTAATTGTTCTCTAATATCAGAGAAGTCTAAAGGTTGACCCCACGAACAGTTTGGTTGCCTAAGACGAGCTAAGGCACTATGTGTTTTAATAAGAGATTGATGGATAATCTCTTGGGTGTCACCACCTGTAGGATTAGGGGTTGCTAGCTCAACTGTGATCTGCGGATCTTCGGTTGAAGTAGTTGTTGTCTGAAGGGGAATATTATCTTGTGAACAGCTTCTAGTCACTATAGGTGAGCGATTAGGGGGGGGAGTATTTTTGCGACTGCCTCGTGCCATTAATTAAGTTCAGGCCCTCCTTCTAGCGACATTTGTTGACGGGTGAAATTGACCATCCATCAACTGAGAGAGTGGAACCGGTCCGAGGTTGTCTAATAACCCAAGCCATTTGGAATGAACCACCCTGACGGGTTTAGCGACTCCGTTAGCTGATCTAAGGTCCTAAGAAAACCAAAGAGAAAACTAATCTAACTAAAACTAAACAAACTAAACTAAAACTAAATAAAACAAACTAACTAAAAACTAAACTAAACTAACTAACAATAACTAAAATAAACTAATACTAACTAATCTAATTAAAACTAACTATTAAACAAACTAACTAATCTACTATCTATATATACAAACTACTAACTACTACTATACTAACTCTACTAATTAGTTATTTAACTACTTATTGCACTATAACTTATTCACAAATATACAATATCTACAACTGGCAGATTTAAATAAAACATGTAAAACTCATTTGCTTTCTGCCCTAAGACAGCTAGAGATATTTTTTATTTTTATGATTTTATGAACAAGAAATAGAACTCACTGAAATTAAACGATCTAATATACTAACTACACATATATCTAACTAAATACTAAAAAATACACTAAATGAATAAACAACAAACTGACCTGGAAACACTCCAGATTTGTCCTGTGTATGATGACTTCGAAGCTGGTGGGAGGAAGAAAACTCGCACCGGATGGTCCAGACGCTTCTCGTAAATGATAGGCTGCACTGCTCTTTGAGTTGTTTACAGGACAAACAAGACATAAAAAATCATAACAATTATATGATTTATAAATCTCTGCAATAAGGGAAACCTGTTATGCAAAAACTTATACTTAATAATTCAACTTATGAAGAAGAGAAATCTGCCATTCACAAACTAAATTAAGCAATTGCTATGGTTTTTATAGACTTGGAAGAAATCAGATATGGATTATATTGATTAAATTATATCATTTGAAAAAGACTAAGATAGCTAAAGTAGTCATTAACCAAATGCAAATAGATACACATAAACATAAAACAAAATATTGATATCATGAAAAGCTAAAGCTGTAGCAGAATATCAAATTCTGTCTCCGTCTGTATTAAAATTCCATATTCTTGTTCTCCCACGAATGAGGATCCTATTATTACAAAAATGATAGGTATTTATAAGTTTTTCCAGAGGGTAAAACCTCCCTGTGGATAGTATCAAACAGTTTACATAATCTGGGAAGATATCCCAAAATCAACTAGACTAGGAACTAAAATGAAACAAACTATTTCAAATATCCTCTAAATTGTCCATCCAATCCAATGCAATTTCGAATTCATCTGAAATGAACCAAAAATAACAAGTTAGAGAGATATTTTATGAGCAAAACAATAAAAATCTGATTCCACAGACTTAGCTACAGAATCATCTGATTCTGTAGCTAGTCTAAAATAATATACAGAATCAAAATTAAAATCAAATCAAATCTTTTAAAAGAATTAAATCCAATTTTCTTCCAATAATAATTTTAAAATGAATCACTTAAGATTCAAATAATTTTATCATTCAACTTTAAACAGGATCAAAATGATTCAATCGAAAACAGGGGTAGGAATACTCTGTTCTTCTGTTACCATAAAATCAGGTCTTTCATAATCGAACAGTAACAAGACTATTTCATATCCAATTGAAATTGATAATGAATCATATCGTATGTGATACGATCTAATCCAACACAACCATTTTCCACTCGTTATAGCTATAATGATATAGCAAAAGATTCATATTGTTTAATTGAATACATAGATAGAAAGACTGTTTCGATTATGTGTAAATGAAATCATACGTAACAGCATCAACCAAACCAAATTTGTGATAGATTTCGATCGTTGATCCTTGCACAGTCAATAGGCAGGATCGATTAAATGTGATCACAATCTTAATAGAATCGACAGAAGTTATAATTGCAAACTGGGCAAATAATATTGATTGGCATTGAACGAAATCATTAATTTCAAACAAATCACGACTGAGTTTAGTATAGAAATAAATCATGAATCTGGATATAGCCAATCTCGTTCTACAAATCAAATTCAAACAAAGTATCCATTTCAATTACGAATCCAACTGATAACGTGGTCGAGCTAACAATAAACCAATGCGAATTAACCGGCTGGGTTTCTAACATAATCGTTATGAATTGAATCTATTCACGATTTGGGTGTGCTTGTACAGAGTCATATTGAAAAAAAAATCCAAATTGTATTCCTGTTGCTCGAAGGTCATATGGGACATAAAACCATAACAATTAACCGTATCAAAACTGTTGCCAATCATAGCGTATGCATTATAATGAAATTGAGTCGAAATGTGATCATTTTCTAAATTGAATATGAGGAACAATTCCTGTCCAGAATAGGTACAAACAAATTCGATTGACAGCAGAGCATCCATTTTAACTCAATCAAACAAATCAAATCCACACCAGGATCAATCAAATTGATGAAAATCTAATGGAAGCCAAACTGGGCATGATTGAAAAACGGAATTCCATTCAGTCAAAACAAAGCTATATATAGAATGCATGCAATATAACAGAGCCATTCAAATGAAATGAACAGAGCTGTTTAAAACCAAAATCAAATCGTTATATAAACCTAGATTATTTACACAATGAAATGAAATTTTCCATACCTGTGTAGCGACGAGGCTGCTCAATTATACCAGCTTGGAATTAACAACAGCCGTGGCTGATTCCACATTTTTAAACAAGATGGAGCCGGTCGTCTTTTGTTTTTTATCTGTCGCTTGTAGCTTGGCCTTTTGACTGGTCAGGGCTGCAATCTGGTCCTCTAGTGACTGAATCTTTGACTGGAGTATTGGGACATCATTATAATACTGCTCCAACCACAAATTGCATTGATCACAGGGTGACACTGTAGGTTTAGACAGAGCAGGAGGGGATTTGGGCAAATGACCGAGGGTTTCATAAGGCAACTTAATGCCTGGGTAGTTAGGGTCGTCCTTTAGGCAGGGGGGTAGGTTTGACACAAATTCATATGAGGGTTCGGCACACAAACCTTGCGAATAGGGGTATTCGCTAGCCAAGAAATGCTCCACCTCCAAATCAGAGTCCTCACTCAACACGATAGGGTTTGGCTCGATAAGGGGTTTTGGCTTGTTTCGTGCCATCCGTGAAATCAAACATGCATTCTTTTTCCCTTTGGCATTTGCAGTGGGGTGGGCCTTGGGATTTTTTCTCACAGGCTTAACAGTCTCAACACTCTTAGTCACGGTGTAGGGTAAGTCGATAGGAGGGTAGGCCGAGGGTTTAGGCAATAGGATATGGTAGGGTACTGGGGGTACAACCTTGACCTCGCTCACCACAGGTTTGGCAACCTGTGTAGGGTTCGGATCCTCGAAACCATTCCGAGCAACGAAATTGCTCCAACTATCTTTGTGTAAAGTCAAATGATAGACAACGATAAGCTTTACCAGCCCATAATGAAAAAGGATACTATCAGCCTGGTTTCTTTTGTACTTCTTCAACATTTTAAACAGGCTTCTATGCAAATAATAGGGCATATTGAGCTGATAACCCATAAAAACCATAAGCAAACGCAGGTGGTATAAGAACACAAACCCGTATCCACCCTCACAGGTGATAAACTGTTTGATTATCATTAATAAATCGTGCCAATGTTGTTTAAGCATGGTCACGGGCATACCTCTATCACAAGAGGTGATTTTGCATGACTGGCAGAGCAGTGTCCATGGGACCTCTTCGACTTTGCAATTATTGAACCATCATTGTCCAGTGGCAGGCAAACCCGTAGCAAGACTGATAAACTGTTCATCAATTTCGAATTGTATATCACCGACCTTGGCTCGACAGCCATCAAAGGTCATGGAAAACTGTCGAACCATGCAAAGGTTAAAGCCATCGAAATGTTCCACGAAGGTAAGCCACCCACTGTCTGCCAAATCTTGGCGGGCATTGTCAAACATCAATAGGGCCTATTTTCCATTGGGTTCAACTCGCACGACTGGTGCCATGGAGTTGAATGCATGGTAAGGGAAGGGTTCGAACACACAGTAACAGAGCTATCCGAACCAATAGCAATGAATCAAGCCAAAAGGGGTAAGCATTAACGCAAGCATGCGAAGGTGGTGGAGTTATTCACTGCCATGCAAAACAATTATGGTCAAAGTACAACCGCCGATATAGCTATTCAATTCATAATAGTGGATCATCCATTAAGTCAGGTGTACAACCAATCAAATGCAATATGCATACATATACACGCTAACACTACGCCATAGTGTTTAAACACCCAATATACAAATCAACATCCAAAATCAAATATGCGCTAAGGTATTGACTCATAAGTTTAACCAAGGTGCCAAATAGTTGACAAGCCAAACAAATATAAAAGATTAACATAAGGATCCTATCATACATATAAAAATTTAATCAAAACCCTTATGCATTTCATAGAATCAAAGATTAGGCAAGTCATAAAATGCAAATCCAAATGCTCAATGTCTTACAAACTCAAAAAAATCAAGTCACATAATCAATCGAAGTATAAGAACTGATCAAAGGATATTGCCAATCGTGTAACGATCAATAAAAAGCAAGTGCAAATGACAAAAGAAATAACCACAGTGCAGATAATGATCGAAAAACAACTTCGAAAGGAGAATTTTTCATGCTTACAGTCGTGAAAACCTAACGAAGACAAATGTGTCAATGTCGCAAGAAATAAAAATGTCGTCTATTTGAAAAATGCGACAAAAAACTTGATTTCGCAAGACATATGTGTAGGCAGCTTATAGGATAATAGAAAAAGGTGAATTGGCTGCCAACACAGTAATCTTGTGCTTACTCTGAGTTAAATGTGTTTAATATGACTTAAATGCATATTATTAATTAAGTATGAGAATGATGTTGTTCCGCATAGTAGTGTTTTGCCTGGCAAAGTGGGATGTAAGGCCGAGGGAGCGTTACATTCACCCAGTGTGGGCTACGTCCACCAGAGAAATTTCCAGGTCCTTCCTTTATTATTATCCAGCAAATGAAGGGATACAACCTACAGCAAAACCCGCTATAACTTCCTCTTCTTCTCTCACAGTCTCCTCTCTCAAAATACAATATTCGCCATCAACCATAGCCGCAATAGATTTCCCTCATAAAAGAGGGTTGCCTTCTAGGGAAAAAAACCCTAACATAATCTCTATCGTTAGATCTGCGACCTTATAATGAACGGTCCAAATTTACAATGAAATTACAATATGCATTTACAAGGAAATTTTTCCTTCGGGGACCTGCTTTCCCCCAGACCCCCCAATCTGGGGGATAGCCCCCCCGGACCCCGCAGAGGGGGTACCCCCCCTCTGCACTCCCCAGCGTGGAAGAGTGTACCTACTTCTGGGGTGTAAATACTTGATGGGGTATAAACACGGCTGAAAGTAAAAGACCTTTCAATCAGTAAGATAATCAGGCTCCACAACCAACATAAAAGAAGGATGATGATCATCCGAAAATACAAAACAGAAAATGATCCTCTTAACATGCGAAGGGAAAAGCATGAAAGAGATGATAAATAACAACAATAGTTCATGAGGCAGACTAATGAACTAATACCTGGATTTGAAATTCAGCCTTTTCATCTTCTCTCAATCGGATCCTCCCTAGTGGAGTCTTTAATTGTGGAGTCACTAGGAAGATTGCTACAGTTAATTCTGTGTCCTCCCTTTGTCCTCAATCAAAAGTTGGATCTATGTCATTTTTCCCAGGGAAACTAGCTTCACTTCCGTTCCCCAGCAACGGCGCCAAAATGTTATCACTCGGAACTGATAGGGGTAGCATGCAAGTAAATCCTGAGGTAACCTCGAACCACTTTGGATTGGAAATCTTCCCTTTCCAACCTGAGAGGGATCTCTCAAAAAGAAAACAACTTATGATAATCAATAATAAAAAAACAAAGGGCAGATCTGTAGGTTTCAAGAAGATTTGGATTTTAGGTTTTGTGAGTTGGACAGGGGAAGTAGTCCATTGGGCCTGGAGTCTAAATGTTCGTGTAAATAACACAAGTGCTTGGTAATGGAAATCCAGTGAACAAAGGCAAGGTAGAAACTGTTTGCAGAGAGAGAGAGAGATTTATAAAGGTATGACAGCAGAATAAAGAGAAAACATGTTCATTACACAAAGAGTACTTAGCAATGAGTGAATTCTTCGTATAAATCTGTTGAAGATGACTGCAAAGAACTGCTGGAACAAAGCATCAAACAGAGGGATGAATTCTCGGCCTTCATTTCTCTGCAAAGAGATAATCTATAACTACTCATGCAATAGAGCATATAAGGATGAATTACATAACACAACATAGCTACACATCAAGAAGACATTTAACAAAGAGAATGGAAAGATATGGAAACTAAATGAATAACATACTCAGTAAAAAGCATCACAGGAATCTATGTTGTAGATAAACAAAACTTTTGCATTGTTATTAAATGGAAAATGAAAGCTACAACCACACATAGCACTACTCCCATGCTTCCCCCCCCTTCACTGAAGCATTTCATCTATCTATTTATAACAAAAGGGAAGGAACCAACTGGAGGTGTGAGATGACCTTCTTCCCATGAAAGTCTCCTAGTATTTATTTCTTCTAACAACTTAAACTAACAATTGTGCTATAAAAATGGAAAATGTTGGCCACTGATCCAACCAACATCAAACTATCTTGATCTTTTGTTGATGTGCATCTCCATATGTGCAAGTGCCCTTTAGATGCTTGTAACTGTCATCATGTTATCGACTTCTATCTTTGTCTATCTTCCACATCATCATCTATTCACTAAGATAATAATTTAGGCCCCCTATATTCCTGGTACCTGTTCTTAGCGTCTTTTGGTAGCGAGCTTCAGTAGCGTGACCTCCAAAATAGGCATTTTGAATGGGTAGCATCTAACCATGTCTACCTCTATGTAAAATCCAGTCTCTGCTAGAAATTTGGTAGCGCCAGAAATTTGGTAGCTCCATGTGGAATACATAGTGCCCAGGAGAATTGGTAGCGCCCAGGAGAGTTGGTAGCGCCTAGGAAATTTGGTAGCGCATAGGAAATTTGACAACACACAGGAGATTTGGTAGCACCCAGTGTAGAAATCGCAGCACCCAAGAAATTTGGCAGTGCACTGTGAAATCTGTAGCACACTCCCCTCTGCACATCCATGCATGAAAATGATGGAACATGCGAGAAATTGGGAACACCCTCATAAATATCGTGGCTACATTTAGTTCTTCAACACGTACACAATCATTTGGCACCTGGCATCTTGCATTGGGACTGTGTTGGTTTATGTGTTGAATATGGTCTTTGGCATATGGATTAGATCGATATGTAGTGTGACTTAGGATAGATTAGGCTCATTTAAACATACACCACCTCTTTTGATAATATGAGATTTTAAAAATATAAAAAACAAATGTATATTTTTTATATTTGAAAATCCACAAAGCATAGATTTGGGCTTACCAATTTAATTGCATTTTTGTATTTGTAGGTCAAGAGGGAAAAACCAAAGGATTTCTCGGCAAAAGTGATCAACAGGAGCTTGATGAATAAACTAAAGTTTAAGGACACTAGCCAAAAGACTTAAGAAAACAATAAATCAAGTAGAGAGTGATGAAAACACTCTAAAAAATACTAGTGCATTTGGATCACTAACAAGTTGTTGTCGGACTCAGTGCGGTCGATCTTGCAAAGGATCGACCGGCTCGAGTCCTAACTTCTTGTACCTAGATCTTGTCAGGGACATGCACGAAGAAAAATAAATGAAGAGAAGATCGCTCTAATACCACTGATATGGATTTATGAGTGGAACGAAATAAATAATAGACTGAATACAATAACACGGAGATACAAAGAACAACAACAAATATCCAGTGAACAATAACTTTTATTGAATAAATAAAATAGGTTGAAACTGTAAAACTATAGAACTGAAAACAACTTGTTCAAATGGTGGTAGCTATATCTGAGAAGAGATGTGGCTACTACGTGCATTCGTCCGACAATAATGATTACAATGAGGCCTCCAGAGGCCTTTTTAACATTACTCATGAATGCCAAAACCATAGAAATCCAAAAACCTAACCCCAGGAGATGAAACGCCAAAACTTATTTGGGCCCTGATGGGTAAGTTAGTACCTCAACTTCTCGGGGTCGTAACTTTTGCATATGACCTCCATTTTAGGTGTGTGATAGCCCATTGGAAAGGTATTCTCGAGCAATGCACATTATGTTGTCAAGCTCTAAATTAGTATATAGTTTGATTGTGGCAAGCCTAAAAACACTGTTTAGGGCCCCAAAACGACCCTGGGAGTACAAAAAGATGTACTGACATGAAAAATTCCAAAATAAGCCAATTTGAATAGGTGGACAACCACCAATATCCACTTGGATGTTGTGTAGGGATTCAAGATAGCCCCAAATGTGAAGAATCCACAATTACAAAGAAACCTCATCATTACAAAGAAACATGTTGAACTAAAAACTGTCAAAATGAGCCCGTTGGAATAGGTGGGTGGCCACCAATATCCACCTAGATCATTCCTCCCTTGTTACGAAGAAATGGTCTCCATTTCATTGAGTGCCCCATCAGGTGAGGAAATTTCTACTGAATTTGGCCCTAGGTGAGCCATTTTCCTTGGTGCAGGAGTTGCCCTACCTTGACAACCCGTTAAAGCTAGATCCATTGTTGGTGAGTGCCCTTGGCCTGTGTTTCCATTATCTAATCAGTGGATGCATGTTTCATGCAGTCAGGGTTGAGCTCTATTGTTGTCAACTATTCTTCGATCTCTGAGGTGTCCAATAATGGTGGAAAATATGGTCGGAGGAGGTCCATATTGAACACTCGGTGAAAGCCAAGGAAGGGGGGAGTGTTGAGATCAAAATCATTGTCACCCACATCCTTGGTGATAGTATAAGGTCCATAGCGAAGTGGACAGAGCTTCTGATGGGGCCCTGGAAGACGTTCTCTCTACAAATGTAACCAGACCTTGTTTCCCACCTGAAACTTGTGCGGTACCCAGTGTTGATCATTGCGTTGTTTTTACTTAGCATTGGCTTTCTAAAAAAGCTCATGGACATGTTGGCGGATGTGCTAAATCCGCTCAATGAATCTAGTGGCTTTGTCGGCCTCAGACTGAACATGGGAAGATTCCTTCCCGAGGTTGTAGGACTTGTGTCCAAAGACCCGATCCTTGAATCAATCCCCACGTAGTTTTGGTTTTCAAGGCCAAAGAAAATAGATAAACATTTTTTAGACCCCAACCACCAAATTGTTTTTGGACAACTAACTTCTTCTAGGAGGCCAGGACAAGGGATTTTATTTCTTTTGACCCATACCATAGAAATTTGAAAGGGAGTTGTCTAATTTTCGCCAATATACCCTTGGGGACCCAAGCCAGGGTGGTCCAATAGAAAGGTATGGCCTCGAGGACCAACTTAACCAAAACCAACCTGCCATCCCTAGAGAGCCATCTATTACACTGTACATTTACCTTCTTTTCCACATTGGCAAGTAATCACAACTAGTCATTTTTGAGATAGCCAAATTTTCTTTTAGTGAGAAACTCAGATATATCATGGCAGTGCCTAGATCCATTACCTGAATATCTAGGATCTAAGATATATGTGATTTTTCCTGGTCTGACAACCACCAAGTGAAAGGGAGGATTTATCTTTGTTGATTTGTATCCTAGTGGATTTGTAGAATTGAGAAAGTAGCTCCTTCACGTTTTCCACGTAATGTAACTCCCCTTCACAGAAGATTAGAATACCATCCACAAAGAGAAGGGAAAGGAAAAACGTGGAGCTAACCTTTATACCTTTTAGTTGATCGATCAAACTGCATCGATAATGAGCCTACTTAGGCCCTCCACCACTACGAGGAATAGGAGGGGGGAGAGATGGTTTCCCTGTCTTAAACCTCTCTCTGCTTTGAAAAAAGTGGTAGCAAAGGAATTTATCAGAAAGGAAAAATACACTGAACTTATGCAATTTAGAATCCAGATCACAAATAAGTGGTTGAAAGCTAGGTGTATGAGCAATAACATGATGTAAAGCCAACTAACTCTATCAAATGCCTTAGACAGATCCACTTTGAGAGTGATGGTCTTTTGCTTGCCAATGTGTAATGTGTATTCTAGTAACATATATGAGTTTGATATAAGAAATTTATTTGACATATACGTTCCATTTTAATATATGAGTTTGATATATGCATTTATGTGTGTGTATTTTGATATACACATTTTGATATATGCAGTACTTTTTAATAGATAAGTTTGATATATTTGTTATATGCATTCATTTGATATGTTACATTTGATACAAAAAATTTAATATATTTATAAGAAATATATCAAATACATTAATTTAAAAAAAAATGAAAAATGACACCAATCTCCATATATCAACCACCTTTTATAATGTGATTACTTGTAAAATAAACCACAATTTTAAGAATAATCATGAAAATAAGACAAATTTATGAAAAGATAAAATTAAAAAAAAATAATGAAAAAATTAAATATAATGAAAAAGTTAAACTAAGAAATTAAAGTTTTAATAAAAAAATCAAACATAATAAAGTGAAATTGTAACCTAATTTTTTTTAAAATAACTTTCAAAAATATCTTTTATCTCATTTTTACATTACAATAATTTTTAAGCAAGAACTTAGAATTTTGTCATGCTTCATAATACTTGATATAATTAAATTATATTATCATAATTCTTTTAATCTACATTAATTTTTGAAATTAATAAACTATTCTTTTATCTCATTTTTACATTACAATTTATAATTCTATTTCTCATTATTCAATCTGTCTCACTAGGGAAAGCCTTGTGAAAGGTCTCCCCGGTACTAGCTCTAGAGACAAGCCATAGAGTGAAGCTGTAGAGAGTGTAAGCTTTTCCCTTCTTATCAATAATAGATCTCTATTATATATGAGATTCTGCCATTTTTACATTACAATAATTTTTAACCTAGAACTTAGAATTTTGCCTGCTTCACAATACTTGATATAATTAAATTATATTACTATCGTTTTTTAATCTACATTAATTTTTGGGAAATTAATAAATATTATGTTTAAGATATGCATAAAATATTTGATGTAAGGAATTATGCTAATTATTAGAAAAATTATAATTTTATATTGTTTATATTATATTTATAAATATATAAATTTATTTAATATTTTTAAAAATATTTTAAATATTAAAAAAATTTAAATTATTGAAATCTAAAATTTTATAAATTTCAAACTAAATGTCTTTCAATAAAAACTCTAAATTTTAATAATCTAAAATTCTAGGTTTTGACCATTTTCCAAAATATTTTTAATAAATATTTACCCAAATCCAACCCATACCAATCTATCAGCAATTAAATTGTTTTGACTTTTAAATAATTTTGTAATCGAATATTTTTAAATTATAACAACTTGACAGGTACTCTGCTCGAAACCTCACGTACATATTGATTGGCAGGGGACGCATGTGACTGCGTTCGTAGTAGGGTCATGAACATGATGATTTTAGTTTTAACTATATTAAACTAGGAGTAAGCTAACTCTGGAGTAAGCTAAGCTATAGCAAATTATGCATTATGAATTTCCTTGAACTCTCTTATCCAAAGGGGTTTTATGTTCCACCACTGTGTAGAACGTTTAGACTATGGTTTATGGGGAATCTTATTTATTTTTTAATTTTATTTTTATTTTTGAAGGTGGTAAAATTTATCATAATTATAATTTAATTGTTGTTGTCAAATAGTAATAAGTAATAAGAACAGTTATTACTGGCTGATATCAGTGAATAAGGGTTGACTCGTCTCCCATTACTCTTATTCAAGAAAAACCAGACTATCTAAAATGATGAACTAATTTGTAAAAAACTAAACTTTAACTCAAATAAAAATACCTCTAAATCTTGGACTATTGATTTTGAACATATATTCAAAATTATTCATTTGTTTATTGAATATCCAGGTAGAAAGATAAAGGTTTCTGAGACCAGTGACAATGAGTAGCCGTATGAACTTCTGAGAATTGTACCTTGAAGGCCTCCTTCATATGCTTTAGTCATTAATTACATAATTGTCTTATCTTGTTTTTATCGCTCTTATCTCACATTCATGCCAAAATAATATGCTTATAAAACATGCTTTCTTCATTTTAGACTGCGTTGTTCGACTTTCAGACGCGTCATTGTTATTTTCTTGCTTGGTGAATTATTGAACAGTATGGCCGATTTATCGACATTGATCCGAAGGTTCCTCCGCAACGTCCTAGGTATTTTTTCAATGAAATATGTCACTATGACATTGTACTTTTATTTGAATCTGAACTTTTCTTGAGAATTCAGTCAGAAAAGTCTAGACTTGTACTTCATCTCATTTATTTTTTTTAACCAGGTTGAAATATTGGCGATCGATTTTAAGAACTAAGGGTTTTAAGGTTATTTTTTTGGTAGGATATTTATTTGAAATTCCGGCAGAAAATTGTTAGATCTACAGATTTGAGTGTTATTTCTGTATAATCCAGAGGTTTGAGTGGTCCAGAGGTTTTTCAGCATGCTGAATCCATTTGTGCATTCAAAACTGAATTTTAAATAAGTATGCTGAATCCATTTTTACATTCAAAACTGAATTTTAAATAACAAAAAATAATGATTTCTTACAGATTTATATCACCTAATTCTGATTAAAAAAACAATTTCTTAGAATAATTAGACAACTCATAAATATTCAGTGTACTCTGTTGACTTTTGCACTGATGTTTTAGTGGTCTAAATGTTCTACCTTTTTGGGTTTTTTGATCACTTTTTCTATTTGATTCTGCTCGAAATCAGGTGATTAATGGTTGGATCTGCAGATTTGAGTGGCTAAGTTTATATAATCAGAGTGTCCCAGTGGTTTTTTTTTCAGCARGCTGAATCCATTTATGCATTCAGAAAAACAATTTAAACAACATAAAATAGAGATTTTATCCAAATTTACATAGCTGCCGAATTCCAACAATTCCTACCAGAAAATCTAAAAGATAGAACATTTAACCAACTCCTATGGAAAAACAAAAAAAATACAATACTTGRCTTACTGTGTGCCAATTGTACCACTGCCTTTGTATATTGCAGCAAAACTCCCGTGTACAAATATCTTATCACTACACTTTCGATACATTCACAGATGCATTCTGAATGTATGTCACATGTCGTGCAATTCTTCATTTTATCATATGCTCTTTGTTTACAGTGAACACCTGCCATTTGATGCCATTTCTTTGTTTACAGTGAGCTGTCATCCTGTTATTTTAATAAATCTCCATCAAGCTTATAGGTAGCGCTTCAAAAATGAATCCATGGTGGTGTATTTCACTTCTGGGTAAAGCTCTGTTGCTTCTGCAGCATGGGGCCCAATCTCAAAATTGTAGAGATCGCCTCTGTAAAACAAGTGATAGAAGTGGGATATTCCAATCTGATGTTCGTAGGGTTGAACTGTTTACAAATCCCCTCATACAATGTCAGCTAATGAATAGTCTGAATATGGTAAGAACAATGATATATAGAAAATAATATTTATACCTTCCATGCCTGCAAGAAAATCCTCAGCAGAGATGTATGTTTTCTTCAAAGTATTTCCTGAGAGTTGTTCCCACTTTTCCACAAGCTCCTTCTGAGAAAGTATATTTTGGGGTGGCCTGATATATACAGTCTTGTTTAAAGTGCGTGGATCATCAATTGTTTTCAGTGTGTATATTCCGATATCATCTTCGTCCACCCAAACAGCTGAAGAAGAAAATAATATTCTGACATAAATAGCTAGATTTCATACAAATCTTGAAGTAGTACTTGGATGGAAAGAGCTCAGATGTTGTCATTACAGACCTTTAACGTTACCATCCCCATACATGACTACATTTTCATGAGGAGGCATAAGGCGGCCCAGCTGCGCCAAACCTCCTGCTAAATACCCAGCAAATATGTTTGAAGAGACATACGTGTAAGGAATCTCCGCTGCTTCAATGGCCCGCCGAACCTTCCTCTTATCAATAAACACAACGTTACCCGGCTCCACAGCGTTCTCCATGCGGTCTGGGTCCATTCCAAATTCAGAAGGAAGAAACCTCTGCAATATTTTTCATGAAAGGAAAACAAATTTCATCAATGTAATTGCTCCGACAGAAACGAACTGCTCTAATCATGGAATAAATAACCTGCTCAATCTTATGTTCGGTCTGAAATGCTTTGATCACGGCCGTTAGTTAGCTGGATAATAACTCTAAGTGTGAGAGGAAAAATAATTCCTGGGTCCAGTTTAGGTAAAAGAAAAACCTATCAATATCAAAGAAAATTTTAGATCTAGATAATTAATTGAATTCTAGAAACGAAATAGTATGTTATGCTGAAAAAACTGACTCAATGAGTTACCAAAACATGTTTTCAAAATCTTAGAGTGTGAAGTTTTAAAAAATAATATGGAAATTTATATAACTATCTTCAAAGATAGTAGGGACAACTATATAAGTATTGACAGTTAGTTTTTGGAATAATTTATTCAGCGAGGAGACAGTGGAGAAATTCGAGGAGCTCATCATCAAGTTAAACAGAAAAAGTGTTTAACTACAAAAATCAGTGTGCAAGTGGGTCTGTCCCATAAACTATTGTTAACCTCGTGAATAACCTAATAAATGTTAAAATCATTTTTTTTCTTTCTTTCTTTTATATAATTTCCAAAATCAAACATCTGTACAGAAATTATTGGAGAATACCAAATATCATAACTAGCACTACGGACCGTAATGTTCCCAGCCTCTTTAATGGCTTCCACCAGTTTCAGCTGTTGAAGTATTTGCTGTCTGAAGTGGTTTCCTGCCACTGCACTTATCACAACATCAACCTGCTTCAAGGCCGCCACAAGGCTTTGGGGATCCTCAAACGAACCCTGCACATAGAGCTACATCAGACTGCAATGTTTTGTTCTCTGTGTCCCTAAGTATTATATAGATTGCAGAGCTTATACCTCCAGAAGTTTCGCACCCGCCTGTTTGAAGGAGAGCAACATGTGCACCTTCTCAATGTCAAACGCCACTTGTGGCCTGAACAGAACGAAAGTTGGGTGGCCTAACGCTAAACTAGCTTTAACAAACCTTCTACCTATGTATCCAGTCCCGCCTACTATTAGAACTCTGCTCTTAGCCATCTCTCATCTCTGGAACTACTACTCTGTTGCCAGGGGGAAGAAGAAAGGTATACATATAGAACTCCACGTCTTTCCTGGCGTTATTACTATAACATCTACCTTGGTCGTATGGAAAATCGAGGAGGTAAGGATAAAGGCAATGGCAGACGAGACACTCAACTACCAAGACGGTAAAAGATAAAAGCTTGCCTCTGAATCATTCAAACGCGACCATGCGGATATTGAGTGTCGCTCAGGTTTCTTTGTTTGTTTTGAGTTCTAGTTAGGTTTTGTTACTATTTGTCTATGAGTGGGATGTTGTCATCAGGATTGTACGAGACTCTGTTGAGTCTGGACATTTCATTGAACAGTTTTATTCCCTACAAATGACTCCCACCTTCAACTTTTGTCCATGAGTGGGAAACTGTCACAGGATTGTATGAGCCTGGACGTTTCATTGAACAGTTTTATTCCTCACAAATGACTCCCAACCTCAACCCCTGTCCATGAGTGGGATTCTGTCAGTAGGATTGTACCAGACTCTCTTGAACAGTTTTATTCCCCACAAATGACTCCCACCCTCAACCCCTCCCATGAGATTTGAACCATGAGATTTGAACCAAAGAATTTTAGTTAGGGTTTATGATGGTGGCTTGTTTGTTAGTGTTTATACTTTTATTAAATTTTAATTTCAAACTATTTATAATTAAATATTTTGCAGATATTGAGTGTCGCTCAGGTTTCTTTGTTTGTTTTGAGTTCTAGTTAGGTTTTGTTACTATCTGTCTATGAGTGGGATTGTATGAGACTCTGTTGAGCCTGGACATTTCATTAAACAGTTTTACTCCCTACAAATGACTCCCACCTTCAACCCTTGTCCATGAGTGGGATTGTATGAGCTTGGACGTTTCATTGAATAGTTTTATTCCCCACAAATGACTCCCACCCTCAACCCTTGTCCATGAGTGAGAGATTCTGTCAGTAGGATTGTACCAGACTCTCTTGAACATGTTTTATTCCCCACAAATGACTCCCACCCTCAACCCCTCCCATGAGATTTGAACCATGAGATTTTAACCAAAATCCTGCCACTGCACTTATCACAACATCAACCTGCTTCAAGGCCGCCACAAGGCTTTGGGGATCCTCAAACGAACCCTGCACATAAACCTACATCAGACTGGGAAATGTTTTTCTTGTGTGTACGTAAGCTTTATATAGATTGCAGAGCTTATACCTCCAAAAGTTTGGCACCCGCCTGTTTGAAGGAGAGCAACATGTGCACCTTCTCAATGTCAAACGCCACTTGTGGCCTGAACAGAACGAAAGTTGGGTGGCCTAACGCTAAACTAGCTTTTACAAACCTTCTACCTATGTATCCAGTCCCGCCTACTATTAGAACTCTGCTCTTAGCCATCTCTCATCTCTGGAACTACTACTCTGTTGCCAGGGGGAAGAAGAAAGGTATACATATAGAACTCCACGTCTTTCCTGGCGTTATTACTATAACATCTACCCTGGTCGTATGGAAAATCGAGAAGGTAAGGATAAAGGCAATGGCAGACGAGACACTCAACTACCAAGACGGTAAAAGATAAAAGGTGGCCTCTAAATCATTCAAACGCGACCATGCGGATATTGAATGTCGCTCAGGTTTCTTTGTTTGTTTTGAGTTTTAGTTAGGTTTTGTTACTATTTGTCTATGAGTGGGATGTTGTCATTAAGATTGTACGAGACTCTGTTGAGCCTGGACATTTCATTGAACAGTTTTATTCCTTACAAATGACTCACACCTTCAACCTTTGTCCATGAGTGGGATACTGTCACAGGATTGTATGAACCTGGACGTTTCATTGAATAGTTTTATTCCCCACAAATGACTCCCAACCTCAACCCCTGTCCATGAGTGGGATTCTGTCAGTAGGATTGTACCAGACTCCCTTGAACAGTTTTATTCCCCACAAATGACTCTCACCCTCAACCCCTCCCATGAGATTTGAACCATGAGATTTTAACCAAAGAATTTTAGTTAGGGTTTATGATGGTGGCTTGTTTGTTAGTGTTTATACTTTTATTAAATTTTAATTTCAAACTATTTATAATTAAATATTTTGCGGATATTGAGTGTCGCTCAGGTTTCTTTGTTTGTTTTGGGTTCTAGTTAAGTTTTGTTACTATCTGTCTATGAGTGGGATGTTGTCATCAGGATTGTATGAGACTCTGTTGAGCCTGGATATTTCATTGAACAGTTTTATTCCCTACAAATGACTCCCACCTTCAACCCTTGTCCATGAGTGGGAGACTGTCACCAGGATTGTATGAGCCGAACAGTTTTATTCCCCACAAATGACTCATTGTACCAGACTCTCTTGAACAGTTTTATTCCCCACAAATGACTCCCACCCTCAACCCCTCCCATGAGATTTGAACCATGAGATTTTAACCAAAGAATTTTAGTTAGCGTTTATGATGGTGGCTTGTTTGTTAGTGTTTATACTTTTATTAAATTTTAATTTCAAATTATTTATAATTAAATATTGATAAATATTTATTATAATATTGATTTTTTAAATATTGAAAAATATTTATAATAATATTGATCTTTTTAAAATATTATTTCAAAATTCTATTTAAATTAGATCTTAGATCTTAATCCTAGTAATCTCTTACTTTTCTTAAAATTTGATAAATCAATTTTGATTTAACCATCATCATCATCATTAAATTTTTATTTCAAAATATTTGTAATAATATAAAAAACTTTTGGATTTTTTAACATGTAAATAAAATTTTAAAACAAATCAAATATTCTTTATTTAATTATCTTTAAATTCAATAAAAGTTAATCTTAATCATAATTTTTCTCATTTTATTTTAATATATTAAAATTAATAAATTCATAACATCATATCTTATTTATAATAAATCATATAATAATAATAATAATAAATTTCATTTACTTCAATATATTTATATTTTATTTTATTCTTTTTAATGCTAATAATTTTAAAAATAGCATAAATATGTCAAAATACTTAAAAACAACCATAACTAATCTTAATTACTTCTTCTGGGCTATGTAAAATTATAAGTTAATCTATCAGTATATCAAAACTCAAAATCCGCGTGAAACATTGATAAAACAATAATTAAACTAATAAATTATTAAAGCCCCTACCACGGAAAATAGCCCAAATACCTTTCATGTGACCAGCTTAGCTGTAAAAAGGACGTTACACGACGTTCGAGCATGTGAACTCACATGATAGCTGTTTGACCATGGGAACCAATACCGTTTTACAAGGAACGTCACATGCTTTGTACCTCCTCACTTTTTATTTGATCATAACCATGCCAATATATTAATGACAAGTGGAATGATTATGTTTCTATATATTTCTAATAATTTATTTAGTATTCATTGTGTTGAATAATTTTGAATGACACGTGGAATGATTATGTTTCTATATATTTTTAATAATTTATTTAGTATTCACTTAATATAACTTATTTTCTCTCGTAATTTTGAATAGTT
>JASDQU010738242.1:113040-125568 GCA_032191745.1 Picea mariana | reverse complement strand
TATTAATGACAAGTGGAATGATTATGTTTCTATATATTTCTAATAATTTATTTAGTATTCATTGTGTTGAATAATTTTGAATGACACGTGGAATGATTATGTTTCTATATATTTTTAATAATTTATTTAGTATTCACTTAATATAACTTATTTTCTCTCGTAATTTTGAATAGTTGACCTAACACTTATTGCATTAAGTAATTTTGAGTAGTCTTCTTAGTATTAGTTGTCATATAAGTGAAGAAGTGGGATTGAAACTTGAAATGATTGACTTATAGGGCTTGCACTTGATAACCAATATTTTTGAGGAGGTTATCCATCCCAACATCAATATTTTTGAGGAGGTTATCCATCCCAAACACTCGTTTGACTTAAACAAGCTTAACAAGTATTGAGCCTTATGAACTTTTTAGTTAGAGATCATAGTGTAAACTCTAAATTGACATATGAGTTTTTCTTGTTTGTTGGACAAATGATCCCCCGGAGTGATCAAATTTGAAGCGCTACTCTTAATTTCAAGTTGAAGGGTGTGTATTCATTCAACCTTTCCATGAAGAAAAGTTGAAAAAGTAGTTGTACTGCAATTAACAAGAGTAAGCTAGGTACAAACTTAAAAAAAATATTTCCCTTCCAATTATTTAAAATATTAAATGTAACAAAAGTTGAAATTCCAATAGAAAGTAATAATAAGCATACTTTGTGATTTCAAATATAACCTTTTGATAGGTTATATATACATTAATAATAATAAAAGTTCATAAACATTGAACCACATTTTTTTTTGGAGGAATTTCAAAGTGTTAAAAATGACAATATAAAACTTTAGACAATCACATAATCAAACATTTTTGTGGACACCCATATTAGAGATGATGTAATCTATATATTTATATGATGCATGAGCATTGCATCTTATATTCATATTTGAGCATAACCCAATCCTGCTTAACCATGGGAGTCATGTTCAATCTAAATCTCATTAGAAAATAAGAAAATCGTGTAGATATTGAGATCTTTGTTGAAGGGTGATAATTATATCAAAATACTATAAAAGCAATGAAAAGACCCTACTTGCTTTATAGGCCTCTAGAAATATGACAATCTAACATGAATGCATCCATTGCTTATTACTTAGGCTAATATGTTTATGATTTGGAGCTTCCCAAGATCCATAAAAATACAAAACTAAAGGAAATTACTCATCAAGACCCCCAAGTATGTGATTTTTATTGAGGATATTGATTGTTCACTTTATCTTTCAAGCTGTGTGAAAATGCATCAAAGAGTGGGATGTTAGAGCATAATCCCTAATGCACAATTTTGATGATCAATAATAGAAGTTATGTTACTTTCTTCCTAGCTTTCCTAAGAATCCCACCCAACTTCAAAAATGTTGTTCCCAACATTAATGCTACAAAGGATACATCTCCTTTCTCTTGGGCTTGGGATGACACATGGTGAAAGATAGCTATGGGGCATTCTCAAAATATTTGCAAAGTACTGTCACGTTGATGTTAATGTTGCCCGGAAATAAGAAGAAGAAAGTGAAAGAATGTGGTAGATAAAGATGGATATAATAAGGAAACGAGGAATTATTATTATGGATAACAAAGGAGTGAGGATCTGATGATTTTATAAAATTAATGAATATAATCAAAATTCTCTTTGTTGTAATCCAATTTTAGGTTTTGTGTTGTTGACAAGGTTCATTTTGTGCAAGTGCATATCTAAACTTAATCAAGAGTATACAAGCTAGAAAATTTCACTTAGTTTAGTAAAGTTTTTAATCCCAAACATAATCATTAAATAGTATTTTGTGAAATAAAGTAAAACTGTGCATCGTCTTTATGGGGAGTTTGATCGAACTTGTACAAGATTGGTGGATTGTTGAGATATTTACATTTAATTCTTAATTATGTGTTTTGTTTCCATTATCTATTGTATTAGTGGGGATGCCATGAATTACACACTAAGTGGTTGAGAGGCATGCCAATGTGCTGAAATAGTAATCATATTAGATACCAAAGCTATAACCATGCCATCAATTTTAATAGGAAAACACATAGCATTATGAATGAAATAAAATAACTATGAATCAACATGTAAGATACTAGTAGAGAGAAGGAATATGTGAACATGGAAAAATAGAGATGGCGTGATTTCCTTGGGTTTTTTGCTCAATGTCTATTTTGCTCTTCAAAGTTGGCATTGAGGAACTCATTTGTAATTAATATTATTAATAAGCTCCCATTGTCATTGCAATTTACATCCATAACCTATGGCTAATTGTTTTGGTTTTTTACATAGCCAAGAGTGGAGGAAAATATAACAAAAGAAATGGCATTATGGCTAGTGTCGGAGGCAAAGATAAAAAAACAAATGGGATTATGGTGTGTTTTGGATTCAAAAACATGAAGTATGTAAACTAAATGTGATGCAAATTCCCATATTGACAAGAATCGATAATGCTCATAACACATTAATACAAGTGGGGGTTCACAAAGACAAGGTGTCTAAGCTTGTTTGGGAAGATTTCATTAAGTGACACATAAAATGGTGCATACATCAATACGATGCTAGGATATTTATCTAGGTGTGAGATATGTGATGGATCTAATGTTGTTGAAGGGCACATTGTATTAGGGAATAGCTAAGAGCCAACTAGGATAGAGTTGATTTTAGTCTTTATATGCCTAAGGCAAGTACTGTGTGATGAACTAATGCTAATTGAATAGAAGAGCATTGGAACTGAGGATATTGATGGTGTCCATTGGATGTAGCTTGGGTGGTTGGGAGGAATGGTTGATACCCTCACCACCTAGGTTCAATTCCTTGTAAGTGACATGTGATTCCCTTAAATGGGTTTAGATATGATGTTCTTGTTGTTGAGCCCCCATTATTCCGAAAATGCTTAGCCTCCCCATGTTATTTAGTGGATTTCAGGAGGGTATTTCGTGGACGTAGCGAGTATTGTTGTTCGGTGTCGTGAACCACATGTAAAAACAAAAGTGACGATATTGATGGGTTACTGGAACTCTTACCATTCTTTTGTCATTTTATGATATTTATTATCCATCATAAATGCAATGATCCAAATGTTTAAGATATCTTGAAATAAAATAAAAGTACACACCATGTACAGAATGTGAGCGTGGAGCACAACTCCAAGATATATAAGTTATACAATAACTCCTTAAATAATAGGAGAACCTCCTCCACATAACCAAATACATTCATACATCACAATTCACATGATCTCCTCAATATTAATTAGTACATGATCTCTCTATATAGCTATTCATACCTACACATAAGGCCCATTTACTATTAGGCCAACCCTATTATATATATATTTGTACATTCAATGTACATTTAGCCCCATAAATGCCCCCCCCTTGGGGTCATTTCATATACATTTAACCATATATGTTCCCCCCTTGGGTCATAACATAGTACCCTCCTTCAAAAATCTTTGTCCTCAAATCTTTGCAATTAAAGGCTTCACATGCGATGAAACCAAGTAATAATATTTTCTTATGCTTCTTCTTTTTTCTTGCCATTGATGATGATCCATCCATCCAAAATCGATTTTGTTTTGTCGTAATCCTTAGTGGCTAGTTGTTGCATAATTTTCTTTCCCTTGATTCCATGTATTGTTGTTGAAGCTTCCCAAATTTGAAGTAGATGTTGGTCTATGATAATATCTTGTTGAATAATGGTTTTGTGATTCCTTGTTCAATGAATATTAACAAGTATTCCATATTCTTCCTTGATAATGTTGATATCGACCTTCTTGCCTTCCTTGAAATATTACCTGGTAATGAGAGTGTCGATATGGCTTTACATTTGACAATTTTCTTTCACTATGCACATGTATTTCATATACATTCTTTTCAAAGACAATGGAATCATCTATAATCATTTCTTGGCATTTGATTTCTCTAGCCTTGGAGACAATACCTCATATTTGGCATGAACATCCTCTAGATGAAGTTTAACTTCTTCAAGTATCTTCTGGTGACCTTCTTGAATCTTGTATTATTTCTCCTTTTGAAGCTACAATGTCACCCCATTTATCAAATTGTGACGTCCCTCTTCAATTTTGGATTGCATTTCTAATTTTACCTCAACAATATTTAGATATTCCGCAACCTTCTTGCAAATTTCATTTTCAAGTATTTTGGTTGATTCTTCATCCAAGATCTTCGTTTCTTCTTGATTTTGATAATTCTTATTTTCTTCTTTCAATAACTTAACCTCATCTTGTAGTTTTATATTATGGTTTCGTTATCTACATATCTCTTCATCTTTCTTTTTCAAATATTCCCTTGACTCATGTTTTTCCCACTTTCCTTTGATAGTCTTTTCTTATTTTAATTTTTGAACTTCTTTAACTAGTGTTTCATTAAGGTCTTGTATCTTAAACAACTAATCACTCTTCTTCTTGATGTCTTCTTTTCCTTCTTTTAACTCTGTTGAATTTTATACATTGTTTCCATTTTTGTATCACTAATCCATTTATTTGAGAAGAGTTCTTCAAATTCTTCCCATGTGATCTTCCATCTAATACCAAAATCAATACTCATCCACCACTGACAAGCTTCACAAATACAATTAATTTCTTGTTGTGAAATGATTCATATCATATTCCTTTACCAATATCAACCATTCTGTAGGATTGGATTTAATCTTTATCTCCATATCCACTAAAGTTAGGTATTGTCATTGATTCTTAATTGAACATACAACTTCAACTTACAACTTCAATATAGTAGGAACAATGATCTCAAATAGTTATAATAATTGTTTCAATATAAGATTTTATGGTTTATCTTTCCAATTGATTTTGAATAATCTTAATTGGATATCTCAATCAAAATTTATGATAGTTTTAAGTGAGCATACCTTTGAAACCCTGATTTGGAGTTTGTCCTTCTAGCCGAGATTCCTTTTAGTGTATTTCTAAAATTTTGGCCCTTCTGAGTATGAAATTTTAGCTTGTAGTACTCTAATATGTCCTCTCTATAATGTCATGGGCCTGACCAAAATTTGATTTGCCAAATAAAATTTATGGTAACTTTCCCAAACCTTGTTGATTTTTGGCCTTTTCTAGAGAGAGAACTTGTATAGAATTTCGCATGGCCAATATTTAATACCCGATTCTAAAATTTGTACCAGAAATAAAATGGACTATCCTAATTCAAATTCAACTGGTCTCATTGAATTTGGATCCTCGTTGAAGAATATATGACTATTTTACTTGGAACACCTGTTTGAGACTAGTTATAGGGCTAGTAAAAAATCCTATCTTCCACGGGGTAAATCTACGAAAGTATAATGAACCAGAAGCTAAAATTTGTACCACAAGTGTCTTTCTATGTCATCTAAATAACCTCCAAGTTTCGATGTCTGAATCATCCCCAAAAAAAATGTTATAGAAAAAATGCTTAAATGAATTTCTTGGAGAAGAAAAACCCTAGGATCGATGCTCTAATACCAAATGTAATAATCCATATGCTTAAGATATCACAATAAATAAGAAGTACACACCATGTATAGAATATGAGGGTGGAGCACAACTCTAATATAGATAAGTACAATAACTCCTTAAATAATATGAGAACCTCCTCCACATAACCAAATACATTCATCTATCATAATTCACATCTTCTCAATAATGAATACATGATCTTTATATATACCTATTCATGCCTACAAATGAGGCCCCTTTACTATTAGGCCCACCCTATCCATATATATTTTGTAATACCCCAAGGATGTGCCCCAATTGCATTATGAATTGTAAGTATGTTTATAGGTTGGTGAGCCAAGTTTATATATGCTAGTGGGCTTATGTGTTTATTAGGCCAAAGAGCCTAAGGGTTGAAGGCCAGGAGCTTGATTTTGTACATGTAATGATGCACATTATTAATATAAAAAAATCTCTGCATGTGTACCGACCGCGATGAATGAGTGATGGGGGACTAAGCTTCCACAAATCTTGGGTAAGGGAGAGGGGCTGAAAGGTTGGGAGAAAGGCTAAGCTTAGGAGCTTAAGTCCTTTAGAATAATATTTTATTATTATTCCAAAACCATGTGAACATTATGTTATATCCTAAGTCCTTGGAAGGACAAGTGACTCCCAAGGAGGAGGAGCTTGTTTCATGGGCGACATGTGTCGGCCCAGGCACATGCAATTTAACCTAGGAAATGAACCGTGTTGGGGGTTTGACCTCCCATTCTCCATCCTCTGTATGAACTCACGGGTGCCCATCATTGACCTCTATTTTTGGTGTTTTGTGTTGGATCCTTCACCTGAACCATGGAAGTCTCTGTGTGGAATCTCTGTACACCTTACACATCTCCGAAACTAGAGACATGAGTCTGTCCTTTATTGCTGGTTGGGAAACCTGAATGTCCCATAATTGCTGAGCCTTTCTATGCTGTAGCATCTGTTTGTCACCATTTTGGGAATCCCATGTTTGTGTTCCCAGTTGTCTGTTGCAGTTGCATAGTGCTTGACTGTGTGTGGCTTGTTGGCCAGTGTATGTTTGTGTTGAGCCTCGTGGTTGCCCGACTATGTTGGAAACCGAGTTGAAGAAAACATGTTGCCAAGCCTGTGAGCGACTCTCTCCAGGTGAGAGAGTGCGCAGAGGAAGTGAGAACTCCTGAAAGGGGTCCTGTAGCTGCCACAGAGCTCAAAGAATTCCTGTTCGGTCTATTGTTGAAGCCCAAGGCAAGGGAATTTTAGTAGCCGAAGAACTGTCCGGGTGAGAGTGAAGGTGTATACTCCTGGGATGGGATAGGCATGTGAGGAATGCGAGTCTGTGAGTAGTGGGCATAAGTAGCTCCTAAGAAAGAAACCTTCCTCTATAACTGTGTGACTACCCTATTGACCTTGCCTCACTTAGGAATCCCTTGCCCGGTGGAACTTAGTCCCAACTCGGGGGTGACCTACTGCTGAGAGTGATGAGAAACACGGTCTAAGGCTGGGAGGTTTGTGTAAGGTCTGCATGCAGTTGGTGTGTTAGCATCATATAGCTTCAAATATAAGTATCAGTTTGTGTGTAATAGTATGTTATGTATGTCTGTGATGCTTGCATGATTATCATGTGTTATGTTGTGCTTATGAATTATTGTTAATGCCATTGATTATATATGCTATCAGTAATTATGTGCTTACTCTGTGTTAATGCATTTGAATTCATTAAAATGCATATTATATAAGTGTTATTCCGTAGTAGTATTACTCCTGGCGTGGGTTGACAGCCTGAGGATGTTACATTTTGGTATCAGAGCTTTAAAGGCCAAGTGAAGGTTGTATTTGTAGCATTTCCCGGTCTTTGGAGGGCCAGGGATGTTACATTTTGGTATCAGAGCCCATGGTTTCAACATTGAACCTAGATAGGCTGGATAAGTGGTCTTTGGACCTAAGGGTTCAAGTAGAAATTGTGTTTGGAAGAACCAATTTCGGACCCTAGAATGTCCCTGAGTGCCAAGAAGTTACCTTGGCTGTGTTACGAAGCTCATGAGAAGTAGCAGTATCGTAAAACCACGACTGAAGTGGTATTGGGTCCATAGAGTAATGTGGTCCGTAGGATCTATTTGGAAGGAAGGAAAACCTTTTTCAACCGTCAGATATGGAGAAGGTGCAGGGAGGTTATCGTGGAAACCTTTCAGAATTTCGACAATCGAGAGAAACGAGATAAGCAGATGCACGAACTCCCGATGCCTGAAACTCTGAAATCCAGAGAAATATCTACACCATAGATCATAGGAAAGGAGCTTGACCTTTGGATCAAGAAGGTGAGTAGATCGTAATTTTAGAATTTTGGCAATCGAGAGAAGCGAGGTGTGTTGATGCACGAACTCCTGATGCCCGAAACTCTGAAACGAAAAGCGAACCAGGGCGGGAACTGATGATGTCGTCGAAGGTGACATGGACCTTCCTAGTTCTTCCATGTGCTACCACCTTAGTTGGTGACAGTTTTACTACGTGGGCCCGAAGGGTAAAGTAGATTGGAATTTTGGATGTCAGAAGATTGGGAAGAAGCAAGTGTGGGAACTTTCGATGTCCGAAGTCCCGAAGTTCCGAGGTCTGAAGTCCTGAAGTCCCGAAAACTTTCAAGGATGGAAATACCACAGTGGATTTCAGTCGTCGGATGATGGGTAAACATGGACCGTTGATTCACCCGATTTCGTGAATTCGGTAATCTAAACTCTAAGAGATAGTTGTGTGTGCTTTGAAATCTCTGAAGGTCGAAAGTCCGTGTAGCACCTAGTAGTTTAGAATTTGGTCATGTCTCGTGATTGTATGGGTTGGGGACTAAGAAAGAGGGGGCTATCACCTGAAATTTATAGATCCGAGCATAGCTCGGAAAGTTCGTGAAATCGAAACATTTTTGTTAATCGGATTGGTTTTGAATGTGTGGATTTTTTTAAGGAGAGATGGCCTGGCAAATTATGGTTGTCTACACGTTGTGATTGCAGAAGTTTGACGAGTTCCAGAACTGTTTAGAATTTCCACGTAGTGCAAATAAATGGAAGAGGCATGGATTTCCTCCAGTTAAGAGAACGAAAGAGAAGGAATGTACGTCCACTTGGGAGTCGAAGGATCAAACTCCAATGGGAACGGAAAATAGATGGGTAAGCAAGGGCATATGATGCAAATCATTGAAAAATTGCATAAAGATGCCCAAACTCGTCGAGCATATAGCATAAAGATCAGGAAAACTCAGGAAAAACAAGGTGAATTCAACGTAAAGTTGTTAAAGAGTTTGAAGAGAATCGAAAAGAAATTGGAAAAAGAGAGTGACTCAAGCAAAACAAGAAGTCAGAGGACCCCTGAGAGGAAAAGAATATCAAGAAGTGTTAGTAGACATCATCGTCATTCCCGAAGCATTCCAATAAGGAAGCACATAGTAGTTCAATCCCATCTCTTACCAGAAAGCACGGGAGATTTGGAATGGATGAACTAAAGGGAGAAATGAACAATATTAAGCCTCTAACATTTGATGGAGAACATAAGAAGGAGGAAGATGCTGAAACATGGTTGCTTGGCATGAGGAAATATTTCCAACTGCAGAATTATTCCTCTCATGCAAAAGGAATAATTGCGATGTATCAATGGAAAGGAAAATCATCTATGTGGTGGGATCAACTTGTGCAATTACAACACATTAGAGAGAAATATATCACTTGGAAAGAATTCAAGAGGTATTTCAAGAAGAAATACTTGACTAAAAGATACTATGACAGAAATATGAAGGAGTTCTTTGAACTCAGGATGGGCAACATGACAATTGATGAGTATGAACGAAGATTTCTGGAACTGTTGAAGTATGTTCCATTCATCAAGGAGGAGACTGTCAAGATTCATAGGTATCTAAGTGGATTTCCACCTTCCATTAGGGACAAGATTCAGTATGATGACCCTAAGACCATGGAAGAAATGATAAGAAGAGCGAAATTCTTATATGAACAACAGAGTGAAAATCCTACCTTCCAGAAGGCTTGGGAAGACAAGAAGAAGTTCAAGAAAGAGCAGAGATAGAAAGGAAGCAAACCTTCATTTTTTAGAAACAGTCCTTAGGGACAACCATATTTTAGAGAGCCCAGAAAGGTTGAAATGGGTGGACAAATCCCAACACAGACACCTATGGAGTGTTGGGGTTGTAAAGGAAACCATAGGTATAGAAATTGCCTCCACATAAGTGATGAAGTGAGAGTCATCCACAATGTTCAGCAGGATGAAACAATGGAGGACATGGGCAGTAGAATGCCAAGGATCTATGAAGCCCTAGATAACAAGCAAGATGAATATGAGTCACACATGATTGAAGTGGAAGGTATGATCAACAACCATGCCTCTACTATTTTAAGTGATTCAGGGGTTAGCCATAGTTATATAGATCCTAAAGTGGTGGAAAGTTTGCAATTGTTGAGAAGAAAACATGAAAAATGTTGGTTAGTGTAGCTGGCTACAGGAACCAAGAGGAAAGTCATTGATTTGGTTAATTCCTATCTAGTGGACATGAATGGACTGAGCACAAAGGATAAATTGAACATTCTTCCTTTAGGCTCTTATGATTGTTTAATTGGGATGGACTGGTTGGACCAACACCATGCCATCCTGGACTGTCATAACAAGGCATTCAATTTCCTAGATGAGGAAGGGAATCAAAAAATAGTCCAAGGAATTCCCAAAGTTGTTGCTATCAGATAAATCTCAACAATGCAGCTGAAGAAGTGCTTCGGGAGAGGCTATCAATTATTTGTAGCACATGTGGAGGAAGCATCTAGGAATGAAGTCTCATAGATTGGAGATCATACGGTACTAAAGAAGTTTGAATATGTATTCCAGGAGCTACCAGGGCTACCTCCAAAGAGAGATATAGATTTCTCTGTAAAATTGATGCCTGGAGCAGCTCCAACGTCGAAAGATCCTTACAGAATGAGTACGCCAGAGCTGAAAGAAATGCAATTGCATCTTGAAGAACTTCTTAATAAGGGGTACATATGCCCAAGTGGGTCACCTTGGGGAGCCCCGGTTCTGTTCATGAATAAGAAGGACATAACATTAAGATTGTGTATTGATTTCAAACAATTGAACAAAGTGACCGTAAAGAATAAATATCCTCTGTCGAGGATTGATGACCTCTTCCATCAGTTGAAGGATGCAAAGATATTTTCGAAGATATATCTTAGGTCGGGATATCACCAGGTAAGGTTAAAGGATGAAGACATTAGGAAGACCGGCTTTAGAACAAGGTATGGTCATTACGAGTTCACAGTGGTGCCATTTGGGTTGTCAAATGCACCCGCTATTTTTATGTGCCTGATGAATGGTGTATTCAGGGACTATTTGGACAAGTTTGTCATAGTATTTTTGGATGACATCCTAGTGTATTCCAAGTCAGAGGAAGAGCATGAGAAACATCTGAGGATGGTATTGCAGGTGCTATGAGAGCACCAACTGTATGCTAAGTTGAGAAAATGCTCATTTTATCAGGAGCGGATCCATTACTTGGGGCATATTATTTCGAAGGATGGGATAATTGTATATCCTGAGAAGATTGAGGCCATCAGAGAATGGTCGGTGCCAAAGAATGTGATAGAAGTCACATCCTGTATGGGTCTAGTTGGTTATTACAGAAGGTTTATCGTAGGGTTCTCAAGGATAGCTCACCCTATCACCTCCTTGCAAAGGAAGGAGAATAAGTTTCAGTGGAGAGATGATTGTGAGAAAAGCTTTCAGCAACTGAAGCAACTGTTAACCAGTGCTCCAATCTTGAGGATTGTAGATCCAAATGAGGATTTAATGGTGTGCACTAATGCATGCAAAGAAGGACTAGGAGGATTCCTCAGTCAGAATGGATTCGTAATTTGTTATGAATATAGAAAGTTGAAAGAGCACGAAAGGAACTATGCAACTCATGATTTGGAGTTGGAAGTTATAGTTCATGCTCTAAAGAAATGGAGGCATCACCTCATGGGAAGGAGGTTTGAATTGAGAACAGACCATAATGGTCTGAAGTATTTGTTTGATCTGCCAACCTTGAATGCTAGGCAGAGTAGGTGGTTGGAATTTCTATGTGAATACGATTTTGATATCAAGCATATCAAAGGGAAGGAGAATAAAGTGGTTGATGCACTCAACAGGAGAGTGCACGAATTACATGCTAGAACCATTAGCATGTATTAGACCGATATAAAGAGTAGAGTTTTGGAAGCTGCAAGCATTGACTTACAGTACATGGAGTTGGCAGCAAAGCTACAACAAGGTGAAATACCACAAAAAGTGGAAAATTATAAATTAGAGGCTGATGGAATACTTCTGTACAAGAACATAGTTTATGTACCTAATGTCCAGGATTTGAAACTTGCGATTTTGCATGAAATGTACAACATGCCTTATGTTGGGCACCCTGGATATCAGAAGACTGTGGCAGCAGTAAACAGTCATTACTTTTGGCCAAGTATGAAGAAAGAGATTGTTGAATACATCACCAGATGTATGGAGTGCCATAAGGTTAAAGCTGAGCACATGCACCCAACAGAGTTGCTGCAACCTTTACCCATTCCTGAGTGGAAGTGGGAAGTGGTGACAATTAGGGATGATTTAAAGGATGGAAATTTATATTAAAATGTAGAAACCTGGGCTAATATTCCTAGTTCTTAATATGAAAAATGTAAAATGTTTGGCGATATATTGTAAACTTTTCAAATTTATAAGGATTTTATATAGTTTCTATAAAAAATTGGCAATTTTTAAGGCAAAAATAATTATATTCAATAGAATTTGGGCGAATCGTTTAAAAAAAAAAAGGAGATTAGCGAATCATTTTTGGGGAAAAATCATGGAAATTAGCCCATTTGCGAAATTTAGCCCCTAAAATCATCTATGGTGACAATGGATTTCATCACAGGTGATCCAGGTGGATATCGGGGGCCACCCACCTTTTTCAAATGGCTCAAAACAGTTTTCTGGCCATTTTGGCAATTTACTATTTTTAGCAGGTTTAACTT
>JASDQU010738242.1:87030-112940 GCA_032191745.1 Picea mariana | reverse complement strand
AGGAGTTAGTTAAGATCTACTTGGTCTAATATGTCGTTAGGTAAAAGTGTGTTTCTTTAGTATGCATTAGTATGCATTTGTAGTTAGGAAATCTGACGGTCACGATATGTTCCCGACATAGAGTGATCCGACGGTTCATACTCTCCTCGATATTAATGGCCATTGATCCATGGATTAACACATTATTGGTCCATGATCTCTATTTAAAGAGCATGGAGGGTCATTTTCCGATGATCGATTGTGAGAAACTCTCTTGTAAAATCTCTCTGTAATCTTTTTCTTTGCATTAATAAACTGCTCCAAGTGGCCGTGTTGGCTGGGGCCATGGATGTTTCCCCGTAGGGGTTTTACCACATGAAAACATCGGTGTGTTGATCTTTGATCTGGTTATGTGAGTGGTTAGTGAAGGTGTTCGTCCTCTGTTGGAATACCTGTGTTGTCGAACACTATTTCAGGTTCAAGAACCACCCACAGACATCCTGGTTTTGAAAACTAGAATTAAAGGTCCTCCTGTCTCAAAGGATCCTACTACCGCTCAAACTTCAGGGAAAAGGTCAACTCCCGATCACCCGAAAGAACCTTTTTCTCCCCATAAGAACCCTATTAGCATCCATATGTGAGAATCACCCAAACTGGAGTACAACATAGTTGAAGATCTGAAGAAGTTGAAGGCTAATATATCGGTTATGGACATATGCAAAATCCCTCAGCAAAAACATTTCCTGCTATAAGTTTTGAAATCAGTAGAAAAACCTATGACAAGCAATGAGCAACAAAGAAATATAACTTCCACGGATCTAGTAAATAAACCAACTGTGAATACCTTATCAGAAGATAAGAAGGGAAAACCTTTTGTCCCACCATTTCTCTTAATGTTTTAGGTCTTCAACAGGAACCTCCACAATTTTTTGGTAGATTAAGGAGCATTCTCCAATGTTATGCCCTTGTCCATTTGCAAAACACTAAATGTCATTCCTCTCAAGAGAGATAAACATGTGATAAAACTAGACGGAACCCAGGTCAAATTCATGGGGGAACTCAGAGATGTAATGATCAGGATAGCGACACATCCTAAGTTTGTGAAAGTGATTGGCATCATTGTAGTAGACATCCCAGAGGCCTATGGGTTATTACTAAGTCGAGATTGGTATGAGAAGTTAAATAGGTACTTTAGTACAAACTGGGCACACCTTTGGCTACCACTGAAGGGATAGAAGAATATGATCATAATCGATAGGGAGAGATACCTAAAACATATAGTCACTGATCTAGAAACCCTGAACGAATTCTCATCCACAGATTTCCCCATGCTGGGCAATTATTCCTGTGATTCCTACTTCAGGAAATTTTCTCCTCTCTTATCCGATGTCCCTCTCACTCAAAACTCTAAAATATTTTTTCAAGAGAAGTCACGATACCGACATAAGACACCCTCTTATGTCAAGACCCTGCACTAGAGATTACAGAACAAAAGATAGGGGAGCAAGAAAGTAAAAAGAAACGAGCAAAGGGTGATTGTCGTTCACAAATTTGGACCATATACTTTGATGGATCTAAATCACAGGAAGGATCAGGCATAGGGTACATCCACATTGATCCAAAAGGTAAACGTCATTTCCTATCCTGTAGACTAGAATTCGAATGCATCAATAGCATCGTCGAGTATGAAGCTTTAGTACAAGGGTTAAAGAAATCTATAGACTTAAACGTCAAAGAATTGAAAGTTTTTGGAGACTCAGAGATTATTGTTAGACAAGTAAGGAATACTATACATTGCAATTCCCCGCACCTAAAGAATTATCAGCAGGAAGTACATAGGTTAATAGATCATTTTGAAGCTTTCAATATCACCGCAATCCCTAGAGAAAAGAATATCCTCGCTGATTCCCTGGACACAACTGCTTCAAGGCTGTCACCTCTAGAATATTATGAAGCCTCCCTATTCATTGTGGAACTACTCTACAAACCATCGATGCCTAACAACATTTCTAATTGGAAAGTCTTTGAAAGAGATGAACAGATCATAAACTTCCTAACTAACCAAGAAAATTTCAAATATTTAGCGATCGATGATGAATCATTCCAAGAGAAATCGACATAAACTGATCCTCGAATAGGTCAACCTATTTACAGATCGAAATCTCACACCATCCTGAAAGGGATAGCTAATTTGGAAAATCTGTTTGACCTGAAAGAATGATTTAGGGGGCCTAAAAATGCAAAGACCGGTAGCTTCTGTCCCCTGCTTTGAAACTATAAATCTTGGAACCCTGAAAAACCCAAAGAATGTGAATCTTGGAAAGACAATATATAAAGAGGAAAGAAATACTTATCTCAAACTGTTCAGACAATATCAATATGTCTTCGCATGGTCCTATCGAGATTTGAAAACTTATGACACCTGTATCATTCAACACAATATACTGTTAAAACCTGAGTTGAAACCCTTCAAACAGAATCTTCGAAAGTATCACCCATCCCTGGAACCTCTCATGTATCATTAATTCAAGAAACTTTTAGATGCCAAGATCATCTGCCAGGTTAGGCATTCCACGCGGGTAGCAAATCTGGTTCCTATGAAAAAAAATTCTAGAGAAATTCGCTTATGCATAGATTTTAGGAACCTCAATAGAGCTTCAGAAAAGGACAATTACCCAGTCTTGCCAATGGAGCGACTCCTGCAGACTGTGTCTGGCTTGTAGATCTTCTCTCTACTAGATGGTTTCTCAGGTTACAACTAAGTCCTAGTTTCAGAGGAAGATCGTTTGAAAACTACCTTCTGAACCAAGTGAGGAACCTTCGCTTATAAACGCATACCCTTTGCTTTAATCAACATAGGGGAAACCTTCCAAAGGGAAATGGACGTAACATTTCAGGGACTAATCAAAAAGTGTGTGGTAGTGTATCTGGATGATGTAACTGTGTATTCAAAGAACAGAGAAGAGCACATTAGACACTTCACTCATATTTTCGAAAGGTGTAGGAGATACGATATATCCTTAAATCCCAAGAAAACTATTTTCGGCGTTGAGGAAGGTAAGCTTCTAGGCCACATTATATCTCGAGAAGGCATTTGCATAGACCCAGAAAGTATTAAGGCCATAGCTCAACTCTCTTTTCCTCAAAACAATAAAGCTATGCAGTCTTTTTTCGGGCAAATGAATTTCATGAGGAAATTCACTCTCGATTTCGCGGAAACTATCAAACCCTTAGAAAAGATGATTCGCAAATATGTCGAATTTAAGTGGGATGATGAACGAAAGGATTCTTTCAGCAATATTAAAACTGCTATATCCTAGGCCCCTGTGTTACGAAGTCCTGATTTCTGTAGGCATTTCTTCCTCTATAATTTTACCTCTGACTAGTCGTTAGCTGCAGTATTGACTCAGAAGGATGATGACAACAATGAGACTTCGGTGTCTTTCATGAGCACTAATCTCCAAGGAGCCGAACTTAATTATCCTGCTATTGATAAAAAAGCCTATGCGGTATATAAGGCAGTAAAGAAATTCAGGTCTTACATCCTCAAGAACCACACCAAAGTGATTGTGCCTCACCTTGCGGTCCGATTCTTGTTTACTCGGTAAGATATGGGGGAAAGAAGAGGGAACTGGATGGAAGTGGTCCAAGAATTTGATCTAGATATAAAACTTGCCAAACTAGTTAAAGGTAAAGGGTTATGCCAACTTGCGGTTGAAGCCTTGGACCAAGTAAATGAAGATTCTTGATGGGATAATGAAATGGAATTATGGTATGGTGAAGCTTCATACATTTCCCCAAGGCTAGAGTCTTGGTATGAGAATTTAACTTATCTCCTACACCATGGGACTTGTCCAGAAAGTCTCAACCCTAGGGAAAGGAGAGCTCTCAGTTTAAAGTCTGCACAATGTCGCCTCATAAATTCGGTACTCTTTCGGATTAATTATGATGGGGTACTCTTAAGATGTCTCGAACGTGAAGATGCAGACAAAGTTATGAAGGATCTCCATGATGGCCCCGCCGGTGGAAATTTTGCAGGAAACAACCCCACTCATAAGATACTGAGAGATGGCTATTATTGGCCCACCTTGTTCAAAGACGTTCACACCTACGCTAGGAACTGTAAAACTTGTCAAATAAGTGTTGGGAGGGAGAAGAGAGAAAAAGTCCCACTCCAACCAGTGACTGTCTCTAGGCCTTTTGAGCAATGGGGGTTGGATATCATAGGAGAAATTACACCCAGTTCTTTGAAACAACATAAGTATATAATTACTGCCAGTGATTATTTCATGAAGTGGGTAGAGGCCATCCCTCTGACTCATGTAAATGAGAAGGTGGTGATCCAATTCATAGAACAACAACTGATCACATGGTTTGGTGTCCCTTCTATTCTAGTTTTTTATAATGCAGCTTATTTTTCTTCCACTCTATTGACAGAGTTTTCTCTAGACAAAGGAATCATAATTAGGTACTCTGCAAATTATTATCCACAGGGAAACGGGGTGGCAGAAACAACCAATAAAAACCTAGTGAGAATATTAAAAAAGACAATTTCAGACAACCAAAGGAATCAACATAATCTACTCCATAATGCTCTATGGTCCGGCAGGGTCACACCCAAGGAAGCTATAGGAAACTCCCTGTACTTTCTAGTTTATGGGTAGGAATCCATTCTCCCAAATGGGCTTTATCTTCCATCTCTTCAACTATCCCAAGATTCCAGCGGGGAAACCTCATCGGTCATACAACAAAGAATTGATACTTTGCTCATGCTAGAAGAAGAGAGAGAAAAAGATAATTCAAAATTTCTAGCTCACCAACAGATAGTGAAAAGATGGTTTGATAAGCATAAGGCTAAATAGAAAAAATTTGAAGTAGGAGACTTAGTCCTAAAATGGGACAGAGAAAATGAGCCAAAAGGGAAGCATTCTAAGTTTCAGAATCTATGCTTGGATCGTTCTAGGTGGATGAGAAGATTGGGGAAGGAAATTATTGGTTACAGAATCTGAGGGGGGAACCTAACACCCTCCCAGTAAATGGCCAAGCCCTCAAACAATATTTCTAATAATAATAAAAAAATAAATAAAATAAATAAAATGAAAATGTTTTGTGTTTGTATGAATGTTTTCATGATTGCGAAAATCATTTTTGTTGTTTTCTTTTTGCTTTTGGACTGTTGCACTTTTGAAGGTTGTGTTCAATGAGACAATGGTCAAATTTAATTCATACGACATAACGAACTATGTTCCTAACTTATCTCTCATACAAAACACAAGAAGCATTGAGGAGCTTGTGGTTTCTTTGAGGGGTCCTCTATCTAACCTACGCAAATGAACAACTTTGGAGAAATGTCAGAAATGTCTTCTTAGTGGCCTGGTAAAACCTGAAGGGAAAGTAGCAAATGGAAAGGACAACATGAACCTCGAACACAAAGCTAGCAAAGGATTCACCTTAACCATCTCACTTTGCGAAATAAACAGATGTCATCCTCTCCCACTCACTCAGGGCATGATGCCAGAATAAAGTTGATATTATCAAAAGAGTGAACAGTAGGAGAGGGTATGCATATATCTTCGTCAGGGCTATGGACGCTCACTAGCAGCGGAGCAAGTTCTGTGATGTCGGGGTGACTCCACTGGGGCTATGGACGCTCGCTGGTAGCGAAGCAACACCAAAGAAAGTGAGTAGAGGTAACTAAAGGATCCATGCTAGTGAATTCTTTACTAGACTTTTACAAAAAGGTTCATGAGTCAAGGTTACAGGAAACGAAAGAGGAATAAAGGTTAAAAACCCCATAGGTAGACCTGGAAGCATTAATTGGAGAATTTCAAAATTTAAAGGTAAAAGAGGATCTGATTTAAAACCGGTAAGGTTCTCCACCTACTTTCATATTAGCCGAGCATGAAGGAAGAACAAAGATTCTGCTTTTTCCCAGTGAATTGCCATTTGTTGAGCACTCAACACACCCTAAAAAACCTATGTCAAATTTTACTTTTTGGGTACCACTTGATCTTTTGCATTGCTTGATTCATCTTCATTGTGGAAAATGTTGCGTTTCCTTACCATTTCCAATATCATTTTATTCTTTAAAATTTTTCTTGAGCATCTGAAAATCGCCATAACTTAAAAGACTAATATTTTTAACAGCCGAAAATTTTCCCTGATGCGCTAAAACATTTGGCATCAAAAAGAATTGAAGATAAGGGAAAATCACTTGAGTGAACCAAGGTTGCTGAGTACCAATCTTCATCGGCATCAATAGATGGAAGCCTTCTTTCACGACAGGAATCATTGAGAATATCGTCGATGATTGATCCCCTCAACACCAGCGAAAGACTAAGAGAGTAAGCGCTCACGAAGAATGAAGCGATATCACCGATCGCCGACTTCCAAAACATTTTCGGTATCGGAGATTTTTCAGGGGGAGTTAACTTATAAGGAGGACACGCGATAGGTTTATTTCCAAAAGCTGACCTTCGATACCTTTTCAGCATCAACAGTCCCAAGTTTAGATTAAAGTGCTCGACTTGAGCAAGGTCCTGAGCCCGATCATTACCCGTAAGCTAAGTTCCCGGTCATTAGTACCCTGTATCCCGAGTCAGTGTTGCCATGACGATACCGTACGATGAAATCAATAGGCGTTGGAGGTTTTCTGTAGAAGGATATTAATAAAAACCAAAGAAAACTGGAGCAACACTAAGTGTAAAATCGGGGCTAACTTACAAGAAAATGTATACAAAGAACATAGTATACACATTCCAAGAGAGGAAAGGATGCATTCAATCACTATAACCAGATCCCATTCATCAAAATTTCGAGACTTTATATATATTAGATTGTCTTCAAGATTAGGTTACATACGGTAGACACTGTCTACACCTTTTGGTAAACCAACCCGGTTACATTAAGAAAACAAAATTCACCTTACAAAAGGGAAAATTATCAAAGTTCTGCATCGCGTCTGAGAAAGCAAAAAGGAGTTTGCCAATAATGTCTCTTCTACGCATGGACTTTCTTCCTAACTATTTCGTGCTCCTTGAGGTGTTTTCATCTTTCATTCTTCTAACACTCTTTGCACCTCGCCCAGCTGCACGATCGTATCCCATGCCTCCCAAAGTTGCCTCTTGATCTAGGTTGTGTTCCCTTCATGACCTTGTGGTTCTGACACCTCAAGGGTATTTTCCGCCAACTGCCATCGTAATTCTCTATTTTCCTGGTAGAGTTCAGCTATGGCAAAGTGTGTTTGCTCTAGTTGTTGACTAGGTGCTCGAGCGTTAGAAACAGAGGCTTTTGTCCTTCTCATTTGGCTCCTGCTTCCTCTACTTTTGGTTTCGACTTGCTCTTGTTGGATAACGCACATCAATAATTCCTCAGTGGCTGATCGTACGTGCAACTCAATCGGCTTTTGGCTTTCCCCTCCCACATCTTTATTCTTCCTGGGCCTTCCTCTCTTCCACGATATTTGTTGTTGAGGAAGCATGACTTCCAACTTGTGTCCTTCCGATGTAGCTTCTTCCACTTTGGCATCCACACAAGGTGATACCATCATCTCCACGTGAGGGTAGGAATCCCCCTTTGAAGCCTTGGGAACACCCACTGTGAATAAGAATGAGTCCTAGGCATTTTGTGGCTTAGGCCTAGCACTTTGGCTGCTTTGTAGGCCCCATCTTGTGTTTTGAGGATTTCCCAGGGTGTGACAACGTATCCACCTTATGTGTGGATGACTTGAAAAAGGCCCAAAGAAAATAATTTGGTTGAAGTGAGCTCACGAGATGAGTTTCCAATGGCGCACAAGCTAGGATGGTGAGTATAACTCTTACAGAACATCTAGAATTTATAACGGAGCAGGGCAGCAAGTCGAAGCATGCCAAGGGACATTGAATACCTTGTGATGGGATATTTTAAATAATTACTATGTGACATCCACACGATGGTATGATCCGAGGCATGTGAGATGAATTCGATAGGAATTGTAGAGGATGTGTGGTATGATTATCTCGATTCCTCTCAATTTCCCTAGCCTCCATAATGAACTAATGATGGTTGATGCACTTGCTGATGTGAATTTTTTTTGAGCAACCTGCCTCGCCCTGAAGCATTTAACGACTCCCCTTATGACAGTATCCGATCTTTTTGGAATTTACTCGTACTTTTGGCACATGTTTGGCTCTGACATCCTTTCCCGACTCTAAGGGCCAATTGACCACTGACATGACTTTGACTCTCATGTTTTCCGTACCTGATCTAGCATGATATGGCGTGTAGATATAACCCACCCTAACTGAAAAAAATGGTGGCACTAACAGGGACGGTGCAGGTAATCCGAAAGGTTCCAGAGAACACATAAGTATCAAACAACTAGGCTTAGAGAACTTTACAGGTATGCATCAATCTGTTTTCTTCCTGCTTATGTTTTTTCATATATTTCACCGAGTACTGTTTTGTAAGAAATTTATAAACGATTTTAATTCCGGTTGCAGGAGAAACTCCCTCCGACTATTGAGAAAAATTGACTCTGTAACTTCACTGAGGAATCTGAGAGAAACTGGATCCAAATATCAACAAGATGATGAGGAATATCAGACTCCCCGAGTTTGGCACACCCGACAACTTCGTCGACATGTGCGACATAGTCGAATCGCATACCAAGAAAGAATTATTATGGATCGAAGAGCTAGTGAAGGTGACTGACACAATGATGGGACAAGTGTAAATATTTATGGAACATCCTATTAGAGCTCAGATTGTGCTACAACAGTTAAAAACTAGTTTAGTGAAGTACCGAGCACATGCGGTTGAGTTCAAAGGAATTTACGCGGTTGAGTTCAAAGGAATTTACGGTTAATAGAGAAGTCCTTCTAGACGAGAGACAGTTATTTTCATCAAATGCATGTGATTGGACATGGAGAAGAAATATTTCCTATCTTGTTTCATGAATGATGTTGTAATGAGTAAGAGCTATTTAATATATTGTCAAGTTATCTAGTGCAATATTTTGTTGTTCTTTAATTTAATGATGAAGATGAATAGTGGTGTTATCATGTGATGGATGATTAAGTAGGTGAATTATTTTTCTTTCCATTGTCTTATCGCATATGTGTTTTCTTTCTGGTAGTTAGTTTCTCATACAGTAATTAGATGCTCACATGGTTAATGTATTAGTACTAGGAGGGAATAGAGAGAAAACATAATTTCTGAGGATTTTGTAGAGCTCTGCCAGGTGGGCATCGAGCGAGTGCAAGGAATGCACCAAGGAAATCTGTTTCGAGTTCAGTGAGAAGAGAAGTGTCAAGGAGAAGACACTCACAGAGTTGTTGAATCCTCTTCAAGCTCTGCAAGGAGTGCTTGAGTGGAAGTAGCCAAGAGGGCACTTGCATCCCTTTGAGGGACATAAGGGACAGAGACCTTTGAGGTCCGAGCAGTTGAAGCTCAATGAGACAGAGTTGCTGAATACTTTGGAGGAAGACCTATGCAAGGACTGCACTAGGCCAACACTCGGACGAAGTGTTGAAAAGACAGTCAGTTGAAGGCCAGTCAAAGTGCAAGGAGTGAGCACCAAGAGAACTTGTTTTAAGTTCTAAAGCTTAGGAGGTTGAGCACAGATTGTGCTAGGAGGAGCACCAGAATTATTCTAAGGATGATGCATAAGGGCCGAGTCCCTTAGATACTGAACAAGCCAAAATCTGAGGAGGAAAAATGCAATTCCGCACACAGAACACAAGAGTGTGCCAGGGTTGAGGTTTGATTTCATTTCCAAAGCTCATGAGAGACATCATCTTCAAAACGCAGATGAGATCCAAGTAGTTGGGCTCGCAGAGGAATCAAAGGTCAAGGCCTTTGAAAACATTTGAATTCTTCCAAGTTGTGAGAAGTTACAAACTCAGGTGGAGGAGCGTTGGTAGCTGTTATATTAGCTGTAGGGGAGGAAATCTAGACCGTAGAATCTCACATCTAGGCACCCAGGAGGAGTGCGCAGAGGAGGATAGATCCCATCTATCAGATCTGAGTGCATGGATCAACAACTGTTGATATAGAAGTAAGGTGCACACACCTTAACCATTTGAAGGCAGACATGAGAGTGGACTTTGGGAAGTCCCAAGTCTCGAAATCATCGAGACCGTCCATCGTCATAGGACAGGTGGAAACATTTCAACATTTCGCTGAATCGCAAAGGGGAAAGGTCAAAGGGAAGAATCATGAGAAATCGTGAGACCCGAGTTCACAACTTGATCGTAGTCGTCGATCGAGAAGGAAAGCGTGGACCATTGGTTGTCCAGGGAGAATTTTGGGATATCGGGGATCGGGAGCAGGGAAGCGAGCGACCCTCCAACTTCGCGAAATGTGAAGTACTGATACGTGAAACCCTGACGTGCTTGAGAGTTGAGCCCTGGGTCATGACAAGAGGTCACATCTATGGAAGTTAGGGAATAGAGCTAGCAAGTGCTAGGCCCCTATCGGAATTTCGGAGGTCGGGAGAGTCGGGGTGACTCACATGAAAAGACTCGATATGCGAAATCACAAACAACTTTTGAGAGGCGTGTGGTCACAACCCGTGGTCGAGTGGAGGAGGCTTGCACCTGGTTCTTGTTCATGTGGGTTGGGTCTCATAAGGACATGTGGATTTGTTCGTGAGATTCCAGTGAGGAATCGAAGAGCTGCTTCATCTCAGAGAATTGGAATGATCCAGTGACCGGGAGGTCAGCGGACCCTGCCGAGGTAGAGGGTCTGCATCAACTAGTAAGCAAAATATCACTTGGACTATGCATATAAAGTATTCAAGCAAGAGGCTTCAAAAGTAAAAGCTAATTATCTTGATGGAAAACTCTTGAAAAAATAGACAATTTAAACACTAATGACACTAAAAATGAACTTTGAATGTCAAAGTTATGCCATTTTTAATAAAGACATAAAATATAGCCAAGGTACCATGTGGTAAGTAAATGTTAGCCCATGTGGTGATGGATGCACAGTGATGTTGATAAAAAAAAATATTCTCTTATTTCTCTAATTTTACCTACAAGCTCACTTTTACATAGTGACCCACTTTTGTAAAATAAGTGAGAATCACTTTTATAATGAAGTTACTTTAAAAATTAAAGTTGCATGCAAAGGTAACCTAAAAAAAAAAGAAGTTACTTTATAGTGATTCATTTTTATAATATAAAAAAAATCACTTTACAATATAGTTATCAAATAACTTAAAGTTGCATTAGCTTTTTCAAAAATATATCTTAATGAAAAGAAAGACTTAAAGTCATGACATTTTATTTAATAAAACAACTTTCAACCAAGTGAAGTAATGCAAAATATATAGAAAATGTTACGAGAAAAGATGATTTTTTTTTTTTTTGAACTTTGGCTCGAAGTGCATGCTTGCCCCCAAAACCCTTGTATTTGTCTGCAAAAAACTTCAATGTGTACACAAAAAAAAGGGAAATTTCGAGAAAACAAAGGTGAAACTTTACAAGATCAAGGTTAGATCTTGGTTAGCCTACCCCAAAAATACAAGTTTTTTGTTTGTTTTTTATTTGCTAAGATCACATAAAGCGCAAAGAAAAGAACATACACGAAAAAGAAAAAAACTCTCTATTATATTTCTGGTTTTTCAAGATCTCACAAAGTGCACATAAAAAAGCATACTCAAACCAAAAAGAATGACAAACTGGGAATATAAACAGAAAAACTGGAATATTAACAAAATATATATATAAAAATATGTAATGAAACTTTATACCTCTAGGTCTGACAAAAAAGGTTGTATCTTGTTCGAATGAAAACGATTTTGGGTGAAATGAAAAGTAACAAATCTTCCTATGTTCTTTGATACCATATGTAACAAATATTTTATTTCCAAACATGTCAAACACATTAATCAACTACTTAGACAAATAGATCAAAGATTTGTACACCAATGTATTACTTGGTTAAAACACTCAAATATGGAAATAGTCTAAAGCCCCAACCAACATGGCCAATTGAGGAAATATATTAATGCAAAGGAAAAGAACTTAATATATGAGTTTATCACTATCGCTCATCAACAAATGAACCTCCATGCTCTTTAAATAGATATAATGGACCAATTGGATGCTAAGTCATGAATCAATATAGTTGTTAGTATCGAGAAACATATGAACCATCAGATCACTTTATGTCTAGAACATATTGTGAGCATCATATTGCATTACTACATTCATACTAAT
Source organism: Picea mariana (assembly GCA_032191745.1). Lineage (NCBI taxonomy): Eukaryota > Viridiplantae > Streptophyta > Pinopsida > Pinales > Pinaceae > Picea > Picea mariana. Next base: position 100,758 of record JASDQU010738242.1, on the reverse strand, counting down.
ACATATCAATGAAAAATACCAAATAAACACACTTTACGTAAAGACACATTAGACCAAGTAGATCTTAAATAACTACTAAGTGTCTAAATTTCTCGACAGATGGTGGTTATGTTAAATTTTGAGTTAAGAAAATGGTAGTAATTGAACCCAAATTTATCATTATATGCATACAAAGCATATAAACAAATGTAAAATAAGATTAATTTCCTATATAAGAACTTCAACATAAAAATTAGTTCCTCATATAAAGATTTATTATGTTTGATTATGAACCCTTGAATTTGTCACTGTATTTACAAATATAAGGCAAATAAAAACTAGTTGTTGCCTAGTAGTAGAACATTTTCTAGAAATAAAGTAAGATTACCTTAATAGTTACATGCTGAAATTTGGTACTTCATCCAACTCATGAGGAGATCATAACCAGTCTTTAGATGTGGTTTTCCCTCATAAACAAAAATATTTTCCTCAATCTATGCTTAGGTGCAAATATTAGAGTAAGTATCAAACCATGAGAATTAACTAAGAATTTCTATAAATTTGATATTTCTACAATGAATAAATTACTATTAGTAATGCAATTCATTACCTTCTATTTATTTTCTGGGTCCTTAAACCTAGGTTTAAAATGTCATCAGTGGCAAGCTTCCATGTTGGGATTATGGAAATTAGCTTCTTCAATATGCTGATAACCATGGGATTAGGTTTTACTTATTTTGTTATCTACAATATGCATTGAAGTATAAACTATATAGAAATGGGAGAGTAGACATTATTTCCACAAATCAAAACTATATTAAGTGTTCTCATACACTATTCAACAAATAATTCTACACTTATAAATGCATCAAACTTTACCTCAAGATAGAAACATTATCTTAGCAAAATAACAAATTATTAAGAGAACATCTCAACCACACACTAAAATATGGGCCATCTAGTTGGGAATAATTTTTCATATCCAACTGTATCCAACAACCACCTAAAACATAGAAATGTACTCCTTATGTAGAGACAAACTCTAGCTCACAATGACCAATAATAATAACAATCATAAATATGATCTCACATAAGACAAGTAGGAGTTAATAATTCCAACACTCCCCCTTAACAAGTACTTGTCTTAATCTCTGTTAGTTCGAGTCTTCATCATCATCTAGAACTCTGCAAAAAATGCTACACCTTGAATTGAAGAACCTCCTTATTACAAAAGTCTATATCTGGTCCAACCTGGCACTTACATCTCATACCTGATCATGTAGGCATCACCAAACTATCAAAATCCATATAAAGGAACAATTGTCCATCGAAATGCATGGGTACCTAACTGCTGTAAACTATGGGCAGCTCCAAAAGTTTACAAACAACATGGTCCATGTATAGATTATCTCACCAACACATGACCCACTCCTCCAAGTGTTTAACAACTTCATAAAAAACGTTTCTTCACTATATTGATCAAGTTTATCGAAATCATCAGGGATACATGGAAAAGGGGTATGCATGCCTATCCAAGTCTTATAACCATATACCTTTTACATGTTACATACATAGATATAGGTACATATCATTTACATACTCCATCTCATGGAGACACTAGGTAAAATATTTTAAAAGAAATTCCTAAGAACCACTATAATACTTCTCTTAAGTACCATCTCTAGGCAAGATACAAACTCAAATACATAACATCATAGACTTGGTACAAGATGTGATTCAAATTTTGATATGGTCAAGTATATTTTTATTCAACGCAACTCACAAAGTTTACCTTGTTTATCCACCATTATTTGATCTCCTTCTTCTATCACAAGAACTATCACCAACTTCCTTTGTACCGAAATCTCTAAAACTCTCTATTGCATCTAGAACAACATCTCTATCCTTCCTGCTGCAATTTCACCATTTCACATTAGAATTAAGTTTACATCAACTCTTGGTTTCTCTAGTTAGAACAAGGCAACTTCAATGTCTTTTTAACTGCCATGATAACCAACCAATGGTTATTAACCCAAACAATCACTTCCATGTCTAAACCAAAGTGTCTATGCTCATCCATTCACTTGTAAAAATATTATCTCTAATAACATACCAATTGGAAACCAACTGTACATTTGGATCAAACAATGGTACCACAGTAAAAACCAATTAAAAAAATCCTTTAATCATCAAAAGGACAAAGGAAAACACACCATATAATTAACATATCATTAAAAGAAAAAAAAAAACACATACCTTATGTCAAAGTTCTAGTGAGATTAATTTCTCACCATTTTAAATATCTCAAATCACACCATGAAAGCCAAAAACTACAAATACTTTTATATAAATAATAACAAGAAATAAAATCTACTTCACATAGTATTAGACCAAGTCTCCATCAATGAAAGCAAATTGAAAAACTCCTTTAATCATGAAGGTGACAAAAGAAGGTGCACCATGTAATCAACATATCACAGAAAAGGGGTCCCATGCCTTGGGTCATGTATCTATTATGTAACCTCTAAATGTATATTTCAATATAATGTCAAACATAAATTTGTGCAATGAGACATGGTTATAATGACATGGTAACTTTTCACGACAACACATTAGCTTTTCACAACAAGGAATTTGGCATGGTTGGTCTCGTTGTGTGTTCCAAACAAATGGTATTGCATATTCTATGCAGCTTCTGTTGGATTACTGAGAAGGGGAGTGAATCAATAATAGAGCAATTTAATCATTTTTAACCATATAATCCAAGTGTTATATCAATGAATCATTATCATCCAATAACTGTAGAGTAAATAAGCAATGAACAAATGAACAAACATACACATACACAGTACACTAGTGTTTTACGTGGAAACCCAAATTGGGAAAAAACCACAGAATGTTTTTTCTTATATGTCTTGAAGAATTACATTCATTGGAAGCACCTACGTCCTTTCCTTTCCTGCTGCAACTAGAAGGAGGCTCCAACCCCCTAGTTTCTCAGGTTACAACCTGAGGAAAGCTCCAACTCCTCAATTCTCTAGCTACAACCAGAAGGAGGCTACAACCCGCTATGTTCTCCGGCTACAACCGGAAGGTGGCTACAACCACCTATCCTTGCCCTGTCCTGCCACCTTGAAGTAGAAGTAGAATTATGGAACCACTGTCAACCTGTCACTGTGAGATATACCGCTGTAAATGTGTACCAATAAATCTGAACCATGCATCAAACTGTACCTCAACCTGTAATCAATCTATACCATAAACAAGTGCATCAACCATGCACCAACCTGTACCAAATAAACTGTAATCAACCTGTACCATAAACAATTTCATCCAACCATGTACCAAGTATGTACCAATCATGTGTCAACTACTCATCAACTATGACTCATCACTATGTACCAACATCATCAACTATACACCTCATGTATGTGCCAACTCATCAACTACTTGTCTCAACCATGTACTCAACATGTACCTCAACCAAAATCCCTCATCAATTTCATCATCCAAATCTGATTTGTAGCCCTATAATAGACCTGGTGTACATGATCACATTCCTACAAACCTTCCTTAACTTCAACAACAAGAGATTAGCATTTTCATCAAACTTTTCTTTAGTCTCACATGCCTAGTTTTGGATTAGTCAACAACCCTAACTTGAAGTAATCATAACTTTGTACCTGTAATGTATAAATATATGAAATTGATATACAATGTTCTTTAGTGTGTTTTATGCAATTCCTCCAGGTGTTACTACTTGGAACCTCTCAAAAAAGGAGTTATAGCAAAAATGGCATACCTTACTGAATTTTGGCTTATTCTAGAGAGCGAACTTGTAGAGGGTTCCCCACATGGAATATTTGTTGTATTGATCTAAAACTATTACACAACATACTACAGATTGTACCCTAACCAACACATTTTTTTTCACTAAATTTGGATCTGTTATGAAGAAGTTATGATGTTTTTACCCGAAACGCCTATTTTTGACTAGTTTCAGGACTAGCCACAAACCCTATTTTCCACGGAGTGTAACTCCAAAAATACAATGACCCACAAGATGATTTTTTATCATGGATACTTGGATATATTTTCTCAATGGCATAGCAATTTGATGGTCTGAATCATCATAGAAAAAAAGTTATAGCGAAAATGGTGAGATGACCTGTAAATAACATACCTTAGAAAGCACCATCAAAAGAATTTATCCTTCCTGTTAGTAACATTTTTGGTATCGGGATTTTAAATGGAAAGACAGCTGAGATCTTTCGAGTCTCGAAAGACTGATGGGATCCTAGCCATTAATTTTGGCAGGAAGCATGTCAGACATCAGAAAGAGAGTCGGGATTTCAGTCCATCGGAGGATCGGAGTTTCTAATGGTAGAGAACTCTTACCTGAGTTAATCGCGATGCGTGATTGCCCGACTGAATCAAAGTCGTCTGTCAACCGTGACACATGGCGAGAGATCCCACAGAGTCGGGGATCGGGAAACTGGAAGCCCCGTGCACATGGTAGCAAAAATCCTGATATCCCGATTCCCGATTTCCCGATATCGGGGGCAGCTTTCAATAGTGGAAGACAAGTGGCAGGCTACACACCAAAGAGCTGACAGTCAACAAGTCAGCGGCCATAAGCCATTGGGTTTCGGGGAATCGCAAGTTCAACAGACACAAACATCGTGTCGTCAAGAACGCCGAAATCCCGATGGAAAGTTGGACCACGGTCGCACAAGGACAGGTCATATGGACCATGGTCTAGTCGGAAGGGGCTAATTCCCAGGAGAAGGGGCTCATTGCATATCAGGATATCGGAGATCCTGGAGGCAAGGAACTCACGCACTTCAACTCGCGAATCTTGAATTCCCGAAAAGTCTGGAGCTTCATCGCATACATCCACCATTGGTCCTTTGCCGCCACGTCTTCTTTCCATATCATGCTAACCACAGTTTTTTAGCCATTATGATCCTCCACCTAGCTCGTACACTTCGACACCTATCGATCCTGCCACTTGTATTTGTCCTGTCGTTTTCCTGCCCGATCACCGTCCACTCACCACTCCACGTCACTCATCAGTCCTACCGTGATTTATCTAGGCAAGATTCAAATGGAAAAATATGAAGATTTCCATGACCTGTAGGCACACAATCGGCTAGGGCCTTCCCCGATTCCAATGAAACAGTTATTGCAACAGCTAAGGGTAGTTGGACATCGTTTCCTCCATAAATGGAAAGCCAAGGAATGGATGCAAGCTGGTCAATTCAGTCACAGGGCCTTTGGAACATGATTGCGTCTGAATGAAGCTCACGAACGTCCAGAGATTGCAGGCACAATAAATGTGAAGCCGTAATGCCTTCAATACAATGCCTCGGTTTAGCTTCTAGTGTTTTTGTTCCAAGTATATGTGGGCATTTTGGCCACTTTTGTAAGCATCGATGGTTGAGCAAAGCTCCCTGGTTGTAAAATTTTAATGAAGCACTGTTGTTCTGGTTATGTATGAGATTTGGAGACTTCTTGCCTTATGAATGCCAGTTTCTATCATATCTTTGTTTACACTGTATTAGAGCAGCTCAGAATTGGAGGATCCAACCGAGAAGCAACTATTATAGGATGATGTTGTAATGAATCAATTTAATAGTTACAGAGCCTCTAATCAGTCCCTGTGATTCCCTTAGCGCTGAATGACTTGGAATTGGAGGATCCAGTCAAGTCCTCTTCCAGCTTCTTGAAGCCCTGAACCAGGAGGATCCTGTTTTCGGAGTTTTTCCTCTGCAAACTACTGCAATCCTGATGCCCAGAGTTGTTTGTCCACTTTCTCCTAAGTCTTCCACCTGTTCATCTTTAATCAACCCACTGGCTGAAGTTAGGATTCCAGACCTCCTCTGTCCTTATGTACCAGACTCAGTCGCTGAGTTCGAGTGATACCTCCCAGAGCCGTTATCTCCATTTGATCACCCTTCATGAACAAATCGTGACATAAAACGGATGGGCATTGGGCTCTGCTTCTGCAAGCAATCTAGGAGTGACTTCTAACGCTAACATTTCTGGCGTCGTTGCCGGGGACGAAATTGAAGATTTTCCCTGGGTAGAACGACATTGAGTCTCTGAATTCGAAGGTGCATGGGATCATCAGAGCCTTTTAGATTGCTAATTTTGCATCGAGCGACTCCATTGTGACAACTCCGCTGGGGAGAACCTACTCTGTTAATTGTGGCTTTTAGAGGCAGCATACGCGGTCTCACCCACATCTGCCTCTAGCTACACCTGAAACGGATCCAGAGGCGGTGCTCAGAAAGGGAAAGGCCTCCGAAGAAGAAGCGTCCATCACCGAACCAGGTAATCCACCATATCCTTCTGTTGGAGCTCCTTTTTCTCCTCCTCATATTTTTCACAAGCCTGTCTCTGCAGTTTCCCGTTTCTTAAATTTTGGGAGTGTTCCTGTTGAGTTTTCCCCTCCCGGTCTGGGATCAAAGGGACAAGATTTTGTCACTCCCCTCTCCCCTGAAGCTGCGCCTTGGCATAGACCCGTGACCTCAGAAGATTTCCCTACTCCTGTACAAGGAGGAGCACCTGCTGACTGGAGCTCGGCAGACTGTTCTCTGAATCACCTCTTGTTTCCCACCCCACTTCGAGATTTATCCTCAATAAACCCTTTGCGAACTTTTTCTCCTCCAAGTTCTCCTACACCTAACATCCCTATGGCTGGTGCTAACCCCCCTCTCAATAGAATGGATGTTATAGTCGCTGCTAGATACGCTCCCTTAGTTCTTCCCCATCCTATGAATCCCCTCCCTACTGGAGATTACCTGAAATACATGCCCAAGTTCACTGGGGAAGGAGACTTAACTGCTGAAGAGCACCTAGCTGCTTTCTACAGTTATGCAGACAACCTCAATATTGAAAACAAGGATGTCTGGATGAGAGTTTTCGTCCAGAGCCTGGATGGTGAAGTGAGGAAGTGGTTTAGAGGATTTGCCCCAGGATCTATTGCTGGGATTGAAGCTCTGGATAGTGCTTTCCTGAGGCAGTGGGGAGATAGGAAGGACTTCATGTATTACATGACAGAATTCGGGTCTTTGAAAAAGATGGAAGGAGAGTCGGTCTCTGACTTCTCCAAAAGATTTAACAAGATGTATAACAAGATCCCTGCAAAGATAAAGCCCTCAGAAGCCTCTGCCCAAATTTCCTATGCTGGTGCATTTGACCCTGATTTTTGCCTTTTGCTGAGAGAAAGAAGAGCCACCTCCTTAGCCCAAATGCAAGATGTGGCCATAGAAGTGGAATCCAATGTATTAGTAGCTGACAGACTGAGAAACAAGGCCGACGCAGACAGAAGAAAAGGAAGGTCAGAAGCCTCAACTTCTGGATCATTGGCGCCTCACCCTCAAGTGGATGAACTGACCAAGATGGTGAAGTCTCTGTCTGCAGAGATGGAGAGGATGAGGATGGAAGGGAGGCAGGCATATAAAGGCCCTCAAATCTCTGAAAACAAGGGAGATTTCAGGAGGCCAAATAATTTTACTCCTCCGAATGTGCAGAAAGAGAAGGGAAGAGACAGAGAAGATCAGAAGATTCAGGCCCCTTTTCAAAACAATTTTGTGACCGAGGGAGGAGAAAGAGAATCAGAGGAGCTTGATCCTGAAATCCACTGCGTTGGAGACACTCCTCCTTTCCCTCATCTCACTCAAACTGCATAGGAAGAGTCTCTCATGGACAGCCAGCTGAATGAGCTAAGCAAGGGAGACAAGGCTAGTGGTGGCCGAGGTAGGTACAGCCTAAGGCCTGATAAAAATATGGTAGCACCTGATATTCCCCAGCAGCCCATTAGAGAAGAGAGACCTACTAATGAAGAAGAAAATGATCACAGAGGTAGGAAAGCTCAAACCCCCTCCCCCATTGTCCATAATCATGTTCCTGAAATAAAATAAATTCTGAAGCCTACATCTTCTTTTAATTTTGAGCATGAGATTCAAAGGATCAGAATCCCTGTGCCCCTCACTAAGCTGATTAAACATGGCGAATTTAAAAAATGCTTCTATGAGATTTTAAAATCTGAAGCCTCATGCCTTCCCTCAGACTCCATAAACCTCCAAGACGAAAAACCAGTAGTTGTCCTAGGTCCCATGGTAGACGATAGAGATGACTCATCCCCTCCCTTCTACACCTCCTTAAATATACATGACAAAGTGCTGCACAACTGTTTGATGGATTCAGAAGCCTCTTACAACCTCATGCCCAAAACTGTCATGGAAGAGTTGGGACTAGAAGTTACCAGAGCCTATCATGACCTCTATTCTTTTGACTCCAGGAGAGTTCAGTGTCTTGGATTTATTAAAGACTTGGTTGTAACCTTGTTTCAATTGCCTATGAAAAGTGTGGTCATGGATATCGTAGTAGCCGATGTTCCCCCCAAGTTCGGAATGTTGTTATCAAGATCTTGGATAAAAAGACTGGGGGGAACCTTGCAGATGGACCTCACGTATGCTACTATCCCCTTGTTCAGAGGAGAACATAGAAGACTGTACAGGGAAGCTCAATTGGCCTATATAATCAGTGATGAAGCCAATCCCACCAACCATCCTATCTTTGCCTTAGACACTGATTTAGGCTCCAGTTTACTACAGCTCACCCATGCCCCAGAGCCGCCTCCGAGATTTAGAAAACAACCCACTGTTTCCCCTGAAGTTCCCCTTTCCATCACCCTAATCTGGAAAATGTTTTTTGATGGAGCCTGTTCCCGAGAAGGTGCTGGAGCTGGAGTAGTTTTTGTGTCACCTGCTCAGGAAACCATATCTCTGTCATACAAATTAGAATTCGAAGCTACCAACAATGTGGCAGAGTATGAGGCTCTTGTTCTAGGACTAAGGGCTGCGAGGGAATTGGGAATTCAGGAGATAGCAGTGTCTGGTGATGCAGAGTTGGTGGTCCACCAGGTCAAGAACGCTTATCAAGCTAAGCATCCTCGACTCAGAAGTTACAGGAATGAGGTCTGGGACCTTGTGGACAGTTTCTTCTTGGCATTTAATATTTCCTTCATCCCCAGAGAGGAGAACACTTTGGCAGATTCCTTGGCTGCATCGGCTAGCAATTTCAAAGTGCCTCTGCCGCCCAAATTCAGATATGATGTGGAGGTTAAATATAGACCCTCCATACCTGACAACGTCAAGCATTGGAAGGTATTCGAGGATGATCTTGAGGTCAAGAGGTTCTTAGAGACTGTTGATGAATTTTCAGAAATACACATAGACCAAGATGTCGTCCCAGAGGAAGAGCCCGATGGGGGTAATCTTCTAAATAAGATCGCAGGGCGTGATATTTTACAGCTGCCCAGCAACCATATTCCCAGGGGACTCATTCCCTTGGAGAGGCTTTTTGATAATAACGATGTGTCCATAAAAGGAAAGGTCTCGGAGGAGGACGATGATACTATTCAGTGCAACATTGGAATCGAGAGTGAGCCCAAGTATGTCAAATTGTCAAGAAGTCTGACAGGGGAGCAGAGGTCTGAATACGTTGGACTCTTAAAGGGCTTTATTGATGTGTTTTCTTGGACCTACGAAGACCTTAAAACCTATGACACCTCTTTCACCGAACATAAAATCCTGTTAAAGGAAGAGGCAAATCCTTTCAGGTAGAAGCTGAGGCAGATCAATCCCATGTTGCTGCCTATCATGGAGAGAGAAGTGAAGAAGTTGCTGCAAGCTCAGATCATTGTACCACTGAGATATTTAGAGTGGGTGGCTAATTTGGTGCCAGTAAGGAAAAAGAATGGAGAGATTCGAATCTGTGTAGACTTCAGGAACCTGAATAGAAGCTCACGAAAAGATAACTACCCCCTGCCAAAGATGGAACATATATTGCAGAGGGTGACAGGAGCTTCCAGGATGTCTATGATTGATGGTTTCTCTGGCTACAATCAGGTCTCTATTCTACCTAAAGACAGGGAGAAGACAACATTCACCACTCCGTCAGGCACATTCATGTATGCCAAGATGCCATTTGGACTTATGAATGCGGGGGCAACTTTCCAGCGAGCCATGGACATAGCTTTCGTTGGGGAAAAGGACAAGTTTGTGGTCATTTATCTGGATGACATCACAGTATTTTCAAAATCTGATGTAGAGCATTGTCATCATCTCAGAAAAGTTTTCTTGAAATGCAGAAAGTTTGGCATTTCATTAAACCCCACGAAATCTCTGTTTGCTATGAAGGAAGGAAAATTACTAGGCCACATAGTATCATCAGAAGGAGTTAGAATTGATCCCAGTAGAGTTGAGGCAATACAAGCCTTACCAATCCCAAGGTCTAGGAAAGAGGTCCAATCTTTCCTAGGTAAAATTAATTTCCTAAGGAGGTTTGTGCCTAATTTTACTGAGGAAGTAAAGCTGATAACGACCATGCTAAAGAAAGAAAATGAAGTAAGATGGACCCCTCAATCGCGATGTTCCTTTGAACAAATCAAGAAAGCCCTGACTGAAGCTCTTGTGCTTATCAGTCTCGACTATTCGAAAGATTTCCTTATTTTCTCCTTTGCCTCGCCTGACACAATAGCTGCTGTTCTATTACAGGCAAATGACAGTGGGTTAGAACAGCCTATTTCTTACTTCAGCCGAGCACTAAGGGATGCCGAAGTCAGGTATGATACTATGGAGAAGCAAGCTTACACTCTGGTGAAAGCTCTCAAAGATTTTAGAACCTACATTCCGCAATCAAGGATCATCGCCTATGTCCCCTCAGCTGCTGTTAAAGATATTCTTGTTCAGCCTAATATAGATGGGAGAAGGAGTAAATGGATAGCTAAAATCCTAGAGTTCGACCTGGAAATAAGGCCCACCAAGTTGATCAAAGGGAAAGGCTTAGCCAAGCTGCTGGCTGAAGCAAATTGCCAAGCTTTGGGGATAAGTTTCATAATGAATGCTCGGGTATTGAGCAGGGTTGAGTGTCTGACATAGATCATCAAAGGGAGCCCCCATTGGCTCAATTTCCTTGGTATAAGGATGTCATATACTTTTTGCAGGAGCTGTGGCCTCCAGATGGCCTGCAAAAAAGCAAAGCAAGAGCTCTAAAGCTCAAAGCAGTCAGGTACTGCCTAATTGATCAAGTGTTATATTGGAAAGACCCTCTGGGAGTGCTTTTAAAATGCCTTAGTCCACCAGAGGCCAAGATGATCATGGTTGAATTTCATAGCGGTCTATGTGGAGGGCACCATTTCTGGAGAGCCACAACCCACAAAATCCTCAGGGCTGGGTACTACTGGCCTACCGTATTTACTGATGTCTGCAAAGGGGTCAGAGCCTACATCAAATGCCAGAAGTTTGCAGGAAAGCAGCAGCTCAGGTCTTTTCCATTAAAACCGGTGGTGGTTTCAAGGCCTTTCCAGCAGTGGGGCCTAGATTTTATTGGAGAAATTCACCCTCCCTCCAGTGGGCAGCATAGGTGGATCCTGATTGCTACAGATTTCTTTACCAAGTGGATTGAAGCTATTCCCACCAGGAGTGCTTCCCACAAGGTAATCATCGGATTATTGGAGGACCTCATCACAAGGTTTGGTTGTCCAAATAAGATTGTCACCGATAATGCAACAACTTTCAGGTCTGAGCCATTGGCAAGGTTCTGTGAGCCGTTCGGAATTAAACTGATTCACTCCACCCCGTATTACCCACAAGGCAATGGTTTAACAGAGTGCTCCAACAAAATTTTAATAAGAATCATCAAAAGGTTGTTGGAAGACAATCAAAGGGCTTAGAACTCGAAGCTTAAATTCGCCCTATGGGCTGATCGAGTGTCTACAAAAAGAGCTACAGGCCTCTCCCCTTTCCAGTTAGTTTACGGAGCCGAAGCTGTTTTCCCTTCTCAGCTAGCCATCCCTATAGCGAAATTCCTCCAGGACCATCAGGAGGAGCCTGATGACATGATCAGAAGGATTCATCAGCTAGTAGAGGTCCAGCAGACTAGGGAGCAGACAGTGAACAGGATTCAAGACCATGAGCAGAATATCAAGCAGGTTTTCAACAGGAAGGCCAAGAAGGAGCATTTCCAGGTAGGAGACCTGGTACTGAAATGGGATGCTCCTAAACAAGATAAGGGAAAGCACAACAAATTTGAAGCCCTGTGGATTGGGCCTTTCAGAATCTCCGAGGCTTTTTCAAACAACACCTACAGGTTGTGAGATTTAGCAGGTGAAGATGTTTTCGACAGCCCAGTGAATGGGCATTTCCTGAAAAAATACTTTGTTTGAGTCTCAGATGACTCTTTGTTTGTAAATATTGTCCTTTTGTTTCTCAACTCGTTCATTTTTTTATTTTTGCGGCCTAATAATGACTCCATAGCCCAACAGAAGGCGACTGGAACTACAGGAGGAGTTCTTAGAGCATCGCAGGGACGACTCTATCCCCCATGGAGCCTAATGTTAGTAACATTTTTGGTATCGGGATTTTAAAGGGAAAGATGGCCAAGATATTTCGAGTCTCGAAAAATCGATGGGATCCTAGCCGTTAATTTTGGCAGGACACGTGTCAGACATCAGAAGGAGAGTTGGGATTTCAGTCCATCATAGGATCGGAGTTTCTAACGGCAGAGAACTCTTACCTGAGTTAATCGCGATGCGCGATTTCCCGACCGAATCAAAGTCATCTGTCAATTGTGACATGTGGCGAGAGATCCCACAGAGTCGGGGATCGGGAAACTAGAAGCCCCGCGCACATGGTAGCAAAAATCCCGATATCCCGATGCCCGTTTTCCCGATATCGGGGGAAACTTTCAATAGTGGAAGACAGGTGGCAGGCTACGCACCAAAGAGCTGACAGTCAACAAGTCAGTGGCCATAAGCCATCGGGGTTCAGGGAATTGCAAGTTCAATGGATACAAACATCGTGTCATCAAGAACGCCGAAATCCCGATGGAAGGTTGGACCATGGTCGCACAAGGACAGGTCATATGGACCATGGTCTAGTTGGAAGGGGCTAATTCCCAGGAGAAGGGGCTCATCGCATATTGGGATATCGGAGATCTCGGAGGCAAGGAACTCATGCTCTTCAACTCGCGAATCCTGAATTCCCGAAAAGTCTGGAGCTTCATCGCATACATCCACCATCGGTCCTTTGCCACCACGTCTTCTTTCCATATCATGCTAACCACAGTTTTTTAGCCATTATGATCCTCCACCTGGCTCGTACACTTCGACACCTATGGATCCTGCCACTTGTATATGTCCTGTCATTTTCCTGCCCGATCACCGTCCACTCACCACTCCACATCACTCATCATTCCTACCGTGATTTCTCTAGGAAAGATTCAAATGGAAAAATATGAAGGTTTCCAGGACCTGTAGGCACACAATCGGCTAGGGCCTTCCCCGATTCCAATGAAACAGTTATTGCAACAGCTGAGGGTAGTTGGACATCGTTTCCTCCATAAATAGAAAGCCAAGGAATGGATGCAAGCTGGTCAATTCAGTCACAGGGTCTCTGGAACACGATTGCATCTGAATGAAGCTCATGAACGTCCAGAGATTGCAGGCGTAGTAAATGTGAAGCCGTAATGCCTTCAATACAATGCCTCGGTTTAGCTTCTAGTGTTTTTGTTCCAAGTATATGTGGGCATTTTGGCCACTTTTGTAAGCATCGATGGTTGAGCAGAGCTCCCTGGTTGTAAAATTTTAATGAAGCATTGTTGTTCTGGTTATGTACGAGATTTGGAGACTTCTTGCCTTATGAATGCCAGTTTCTATCATATCTTTGTTTACACTGT